>JAJIBD010026571.1:42500-91878 GCA_021461705.1 Cryptotis parvus
AGCCTCATAAGGAGTAATCCCTGAGCATCACCGGGTGTGATCCAAAAAAGCAAAAAAAAAGAAAAATTAAATTAAAAAAAGTGGAGAATGTAGTGGCATTAGTCAAGAGTTACGGGAAGTTTCCAGAAGCTGAAAAGAGCAGAAAATAGATTTTCCCATACAGCCTCACTAAGGAGCACAGACTTGCTGATCATCTTGATTTAATCCGCATGAGACTCATTATGAACTTCTAATCTAATCTGATAATTTACAATATTCTTTTATTGAAGCATAAAATCTAATACTTGAGACCAGAGAGATATTACAATTGGTAGGACAGTTGTCTTGAATACTGCCAACTGGGATTCAGTCTCTGGCACTACAGAGGGTCTACTGAGCTTCACCAAGAGTGATCCTTGAGCACAGTTAGGGGGTAAGCCCTGAGCACTGCAGAGTGTGATCAAGACAACAGAGAAGCAAAACCCATTTCACTAATTTCTTTATTCCAGTGAGCATCTTTAGGATTAATGCATTCAACTTTATGTCAACGATTTTGGAAAGCTCTGATGCACTTTGATCCTTTACAGGCTTTCGATTTTAATCTATCAGTGTGGGTTAATTCCTTGATATATTCATTATGTTTGGGATTATATCAGGGTTGAAGATGAGTGTTCATATGTGTCTTATTATTATTTATTTTGATAACAGCCTATATGATAGTATGCAATTTTGGTTTTGAATTAAATTTTCTGATTATTATTAATTGATATTAAGATCATTAATTGATATTAAGATCATTTTTTTATTTTTTTTATTTTTGGGTCACACCCAGTGACACTCATGGGTTACTTCTGGCTCTTTCCTCAGGAATTACTATAGCAGAGCTAGGGGGACCATATGAAATGCTGATGATGGAACCCGGATAGGCCGTATGCAAGGCAAATGCCGTCCCCCTCTGTACTATCACTCCGGCCCCCTAGATTGGTCATTTTTAATGGTTATAGATATTAAACATATACATATATGTGTATATGTACACTTATAATTCTAGCCTATCTATATGTATTATTTGGAGTAATGACTACCAGTACTTTCCACTTTTTATAATTGGATTACTTGTATGCTTTCCACAATTGAGTTACATCTGGGAATTCCTTCCATATTTTAAAAACTAGCCCCTTATCAGGTACTGTTCAAAAAATATGTTTTCTATTTCATTGGTCCTCTTTTAACTTTGTTGACTGGTTCCTTTATTGTGTCTACCTCCAGGCTACCTTTCTGTACCACACTCTGTGTGTAAAATGGGACTAAAAGATTTCTACAGCTCTCGTCACAGATTATGGTCCCTGAATTAGTGCAGGGACATGGTAGGCCTGTCATGACAAGGTGATTTCAACATAACTAGTTATGCTAGAAGATATACAGGATAACCTGTTGGCTATCAACCAGCTGTGGACTTGGAGGGACTGGGTTTGTTTGACTCAAGTGTTCGTTAGCTAGCCTGAGCCCCCTACTAATATTTTAATGTGATATAGCTACAATGTAAGATAGTATAGGAATTCCTCAAGAATTTAAAATAGAACTAACTTATGGTCTTGCAGTCCAATTTCTGGATGTATATCCAAATAATTAAAATCAAGATCTCAAAGATACTTTGGGTCTTCTGTATTTGCTATATCATTATTCACAATAGTCCAGAATTAAAAAACAGCTGAGCTACCAAATAACATATAAAGAATTTTGATATATTTCATAATAGAATAATTATCAGTCCTGAACTAGAGAAAATACTGCCATTTTTAACAATATGAATAGATCTGGGAAAAATTCTGCTAATTTAAATGTCAGACAATGACAAAACTTGCATGAGTCTACTTACAATATATCTGAAATAGTCAAATTCATAGAAGAACAGAATGCAGTGGATTCCACAATAAAGGAATAATGAAACTGAAGTCTATTTTATATTTTTAAAGTAACAGTTATTCATAGTTAATTAATTTTATATATTTGCCCATTTCCTTGATAATGGGATGCTATTATTCACTTAAAAACTTGCAATAATATAATTTGTTGTCTGTTATTAATACATGCACTATACGTAGTGTCAGGGATCAAACCAGGGTCAAATATATACTATACTATATAGTTTTATATATTATAGTATGTAGCCTTACCTACTGTACTATCTTCCTAGCTTGATATAAGAATTAATCAAATTCTGGTTTCTCCTGAAAAAATTATTTTAAATAATTATTCTTTGAATCTAAATTTCCCTTTTGACATTGTAGTTCAGGACTTCCCAGTTAATCTGATCTTGAAGGGAGTTCTCTATAAAGAAACATATCATTTTCAGGATCTCAGTCAATTACTTTGAGAACATGTCATATTATGTATGAAAAATAAAATAATACATATAAAAATAAGCATCTTGAAAGTTTGGACAACAGACAATCAAGTTAATTGTCTATTGTAGTCCTCAAACAAATAGGATCTTAATTAATAATTTTGAAATGAATTTAAATAACCAGGTACTATTTTCTCTGACTTATCAGAGAAAATTTAGCATTACAGCACTTTTGCAAGTGTACCATAGAATTAGAGTCACTTTCATTCTATAATTAATTAAACTTAAAATTCTCTTTGTGCAGGTTCTGTTAAGTTATATGCCTACACCAAAGAGAATATTTATTAGGGAAATTTATGACATAAAATTAAGTTCCATTGATATGATTCTGATTTCAAAATTCAAAGACATCTGAACAGTCTTTGTTGAAAGAAATTAAAGGCCTTCTGGCTTTTTCTTTCATCAACTTCCCCCACACCATCCTCCACCTTTTATCAGCTGACCTCAAAACACGTGATCAGTAGTTTGAAAAATAAATGATCCCATCTGTCATGGCTCCTGCCTAAACTCTTGACTTTATGAATATTTGGGCTGCAGTTGTGTTTTCTAGGAGTAAGTCATTTCAAAAAGGCATGATGGTTCTTTCATGTAAATTAATTTATACAGCTGTAACTTTCACATTTAGCCTGGAGCTCATCTTGGTGGCTTTTGCATTTATTTAAGACATAACATTTTGAAAATTAAAATGTATTTTTAGAGTTTAACTTTTATTGCAGACAGCTTGAAGTTATTACTTGATCTGCATTTTTAAAAACAGCTAATAAACATGTCCTTCTTAAATAATTGCTTTGTGACAATTTCACTACCAGTGCTACTGAGTATAAAACAGAGCAATAGATGAGAGAGTAAAGAAATATAAAGAGCAAAGTTTTTGAATGAAAGAAGAAATGAACATAGCAATAGAAGATGAGAAAGAAGAGGCAATAACTAGTAGAGCACAGGTATAGTCATTATGAGTTTCCCAAAGTCCTAAGAACATATCTGGATTGAGATCGTGTGTTTGGCCTTATAGCTCTATTCATAAAGGTTTGAGGAGAAAAACTTCCATATGCCCTTACCCTTTAAGTTTCATTCATTTTGCTGTCATTTCCCCCATTAACAAAGGGAATCTTATTCAAGAACATGATTCAGTCAAATTTACTTTTGAGCTACAGAAAATCATTTTCCAAACCACAGATTGGCAAAGATACATTATCCTGACAAATAAACTATACTATATGTTAATATAATCTTTTTGACCTGTAACTAGATAAATCAGATTATTGTTAATTTTAAAAGCTTTCAATGTGCTTTACTTTCACCTCTGGGGAAGACTGTGTTCTTCACTGAACCTGTATTTGTCTTTTCCTCCCCTCACATTTCTCTAAGTACATTTCTTTAAAAAAGTTTACTTCAATAACTTGATCACTTGAATCCGTTACTCATCGATTTGCTCGAGCGGGCGCCAGTAACATTTCCATTGGACCCTATCACGTGCCAATGTAGCCCAATGGCATCTGGTTGATTCAGGAATATGAAGAGCCTCAAACCGTTCCTTCAGGGTCTTAACAAGGAAGTCTGACCATCTTGTAGGTGGGCGGCCACGTGATCTTTTGACATCCCGTGGGATCCAGTCGGTAACGGCTCTAGTCCAGCGGTTGTCTCCAAATCGCATTACATGTCCAGCCAATCTGATTTTCGATGCCTTGGCAAACGAGACAGCGTCCCTGATTCTGGAATAGCGACGGAGGTCAGAACTCCGATTCCTTCTCTCACTTGAGTGAGACGTGATATTCCAAGCATAGCTCTTTCGATGCCTCTCTGGGAGACCCGAATAGCATTCTCATCCTGCTTTCGTAGGGCCCAGGTCTCTGAGGCGTATGTTAATGCAGGGAGAACGGTGGAGTCAAAGAGATGTGCCCGGAGCCGGAGGTTCTTTGTCCTTTTAGCTATTTCTTCGATGCCTTTGAAGGCATTCCATGCCGCTCTCTTCCTCCTGCGCAGCTCAGGTTTTAGGTCATTCATCATGTTGACTTCTCGACCTAGGTACACATAACTGCTGCATTCAGAGATGTTTGTTCCATTGAGAGAGAATGGGGCCTCTGGAACTAGTTCATTTCTCATGAACATAGTTTTCTTCAGATTCAGCTGTAGACCTACCTTTCCACATTCTCGGTCAAAGTCAGCCAGCATTTGTGCCGCTTGGCTAATGTTTGGTGTTATTAGAACGATGTCATCAGCGAAGCGGAGGTGGTGTAGTTGCCGACCATCTATCTTCACTCCCATTCCTTCCCATTCTAATTGTCTCATGATGTTCTCGAGGGTGGCACTGAAGAGTTTTGGTGAGATGGTATCACCCTGTCGAACCCCTCTTTTGACATCAATGATCACTTCTTTGTAGAATGGTGAGAACCTGGTGGTGAATCCATAATACAGCTCACGAAGGATCTTGTGTATTGGGTTTGAACACCCTGTTTGACTAGGGCTTCGATGACTGCTTCAGTTTCCACAGAATCAAAGGCTTTCTGTAAATCAATGAACGTGAGACAGAGCGGCATCTTGTACTCCCTACAAACCTCAATGAGCTTGGTTACTGTGTGGATATGGTCGATTGTGCTGAATCCTTTCCGGAAACCTGCTTGCTCGCATGGTTGACCTTCATCTAGTGTTCTGCTAATCCTCTTCAGGATGACTCGTGTAAACAGCTTGTAGATGACAGACAACAGGCAGATGGGGCGATAGTTGCCGATGTCGTGAATGTCTCCCTTCTTGAACAGTAGCACTGTCCTGCTGGTTTTCCATTGGGAGGGCACCTTGCATTCGGACAGGTAGCGTGTGAAGAGCCGAGCTAGTGTATTGATGAGCACCGATGGCAGATTCTTCAGATGTTCGGGTCTGACTTTGTCTGGGCCTGGTGCTGTTCCCTTCTTTACCGATGAGATGGCATGTCTTATTTCAGAAGGGAGAACGTTGGGAATGACGTATCCATCCTGTGGAATTTGGTATGTGGGCAGGTGGATGTGGCTATCAAAAAGATTTGAGTAGAAGTCCTGGATAATCTTCTCCATTGCCTTTCTGGAAGATGTGATAGATCCATCAGGGCGTCGGAGGGCAGTCATCTTGGTCTTATAGTTGGCGAAGGACAGGCGGGCAGTGCAAATACTTTTCCCGGCTTCTGCTGCATCTTCCAGTATTTCTGCTCTTCTGTCTTTGAGGTCTGCTTTTATCGCTTCTCTGCACTGTTTTGCAAGCTTGGACGTTAGCATTTGGTCTCCTGAGGCTCGCGCCTTGCCACGTTGGTGAATGAGCTCGAGAGTTTCTGAAGACAAGCATCCTTTTGTGTTTTTCTCTCTCTCGGCATTCTTCGCACAATCATGGAGGTGCTGAACCAGTCGGTTGTATTCTTCATCGATGTCATCAATGATGGTATCTTCCCATGTTGCCGCAATGGTGCAAAAGAGTTCCCAGTTGGTGGTCGTTCTGGGAGTTCTCTTCTTAAACTTTGCAGCCTTTTCTCCCCGTTGCGGGAAGTAGAATTTTGCACGAAGGAGACGGTGGTCCGATCCTGTCTGGAATTTGGGGACGACAGCAACATCAGTCAGACAAAACCGTCGATTGAAGATGATGTGGTCGATTTCATTGTGGAACTGTCCACCAGGAGATTCCCATGTCCAACGTTTCGCTTCAGCCTTCTGAAACTGTGAGTTCCCATGAATAGTCTTGGTGGACATGATGAACTCAGATAGTCTCTCACCCTGTTCGTTCCATTCTAGGCCATGGGTCCCGATGTGGAGTTCTTCAGCCGATCTTCTCGGTCCTATCTTGGCATTAAAATCACCGACTATGATCTTGTAGAAGGTGTGATCTTTTTATAGAACTCCTCCAATTCCATGTAGAATTTCTCAATTTCATCTTCTTTGTATGTGGATGTTGGTGCATAGACAATGAAGATAGAAATTGCTGGCAGTGGCCACATCTCCTCAAGTGTAATCGTCCTATTCGGTTTGTTAGGCATTCAAATGAATCAATGTTGACAGCCATGTTCGTGTTGACAAGGACACCAATGCCACCGACGCCTCTTTCATCACATGTTCCAAGGAACAATTCTTCTCCGGTGTCAAATACAGCATGATGCGACTGACGCCTCCTCGCTCTCAGTCAGACCAATGATGTCGCATTTGATCTTTCTTGCTTGCAGCATCAGATCCTCAATATATGCTTTCGTTGCCAGTGTACGTGCATTGAAAGTACAGACAGTCATTTTAGTCCTTCTTCGTTTTGGCAGCCTAGGACAGCCGTGAAATTTTATCAGGCACTGCTTGTTTGCCTTTCTTACTGCTGCCGTATTAAGGGCTCTTTCGGGTCAGGAAAATAAACATTTTTGTTACTGGGTTTGGCATATCGAACACGCATCGGACAGCTTGCCAGGCTCTGCCATGCGGGCACTATATTCTCATTGCTTTGTGGGGCTCTCTCAGAGGGGTGAGTAGAATATTTGTGGTAGTTTGGAGGTAAATCGCACAAGCGCAGCCGCAGCAACGGGGAAACCTGGTTTCTGCTCTGCCGGGTGTACCTGTGTCTGAGGCTCAAGCATTCCTGGGTTTGAAATACTCTCCTCTGAAGGGCGGGTCTCTGCAGGGCGGGTCCTTGTAGGCTGGGTTTCTGACAAGCTGGGCTGGAGACTGGATTAATCTGTGGGCTGGAGAGTGGATTAATATGCTGGGGGAGATCTTACCAGCTGCAGAGTGTGGATTGTGACACAGATCGCTGCCAGCAAGGTGTGGGAGTTTCTCTGGCCTCCTCCGAGGCTCCATCGGGATGGTGGACTCAGGTCCGAAGTTGCTCTCGTGGTCCATGGAGTGCAGGGGGTTCAACGGGGAAAGCTGGTTTCTGCTCTGCCGGGTGTACCTGTGTCTGAGGCTCAAGCATTCCTGGGTTTGAAATACTCTCCTCTGAAGGGCGGGTCTCTGCAGGGCGGGTCCTTGTAGGCTGGGTTTCTGACAAGCTGGGCTGGAGACTGGATTAATCTGTGGGCTGGAGAGTGAATTAATATGCTGGGGGAGATCTTACCAGCTGCAGAGTGTGGATTGTGACACAGATCGCTGCCAGCAAGGTGTGGGAGTTTCTCTGGCCTCCTCCGAGGCTCCATCGGGATGGTGGACTCAGGTCCGAAGTTGCTCTCGTGGTCCATGGAGTGCAGGGGGTTCAACGGGGAAAGCTGGTTTCTGCTCTGCCGGGTGTACGGAATTGTGGAGACTATGGCAGACTGGCAAGAAGGAGACCCAGGGAACAGTTGTGGTCGAGTCCAGAGGCAGTTTTAGGTAATTTTTATTGAAGTAGTGTGGCTACTTCAATAAAAATAATGAAAATATAATCTAGTTTTATGAATGTAGAAATTATGATGAAATATCTTAACTGGTTATTTTCTTAGTATAATCTTGAATTATTCTTTTTTTTTGTTTGTTGTTTTTTTTTGCTTTTTTGGGTCACACCCGGCAATGCTCAGGGGTTACTCCTGGCTCTGCACTCAGGAATTACTCCTGGCGGTGCTCGGGGACCATATGGGATGCCGGGATTGAACCCAGGCCGGCACAGGCTGGTCGCATGCAAGGCAAACGCCCTACCCTACCCGCTGGGCCATCGCTCCGGCCCCTTGAATTATTCTTAACAATAAAAAAAACTAATCTTATTATTGGTTCTCTGATTATTGCTTGAAAGACATATATTTTAAAATAGTAAAATATTTGGGAAATCTCTAGAGTTAAACTTATTCAACATTGTAGAAATATCTATTTTTTATGAGTAATATTTTCTTCTAATGAATATAGGTACAAATATTTGTGTTGCCACAAATCTACAATAGAATTTTTACTGAAAACAAGGGAAAATTTAATTCATAAGTTTTCATTGTTTGAAAATTTTTTTATCACAGCCAGGTATGGCCCAGAAAACAATAAAAACAAGAAAATAAATGTATTTACCTTTTTTATAGTTTGTTTTACATAGAAGTATAACTTGAGATCTGGGATTCAAACAGAGCAGGATTCAAATTCTGAGACGGCCACATAGCAAATAAGTCAAGTTCCCTCAACAAATCTTCTGTGTCTATTTAACATGGTAAGTGGAAGACAAATACACAACAAATTTGAGGAAAAAATCAAAGTACCTAAAAAGAAAATTAGTGACACTTCATCAAGTTATTTGCTTACTAAGAGACTATAAATAATTGTAGGATGATGGCTACAGTGACTTGCCAAAGAGTATAATCAATATACCATATGAAAGTATTATATATATGCATATATATACATATGCTTCCGATGCCAGCTGCACGTGCATTGAAAGTACAGACAGTCATTTTAGTCCTTCGTTTTGGCAGCCTAGGATGGTGCTGCTTGTTCGCCTTTCTTACTGCTGCCATATTAATGGCTCTTTCCGGGTCAGGAAAATAAACATTTCTGTCACTGGTTTTGGAATATTGAACACGCATCAGACAGCTTGCCAGGCTCTGCCGTGCAGGTGCTATATTCTCATTACTTTGTGGGGCTCTTTCAGAGGGGTGAGTAGAATATTCATGGTAAATTGGAGGTAAATCGTGGTGGCCGAGCAGCAGCCGCCAAGTAATGGGGAAAGCTGCATTAACATACGCCTTAGAGACCTGGGCCCTACGAAAGCAGGATAAGAATGCTGTTCGGGTCTCCCACAGAGGAATCCGAAAGAGCTATGCTTGGAATATCACGCCACACTCAAGTGAGAGAAGGAATCCGGAGTTCTGACCTCCGTCACTATTCCAGAATCAGGGATGCTGTCTTGTTTGCCAAGGCATAGAAAATCAGATGGGCTTGACATGTAATGCGATTTGGAGACAACTGCTGGACTAGAGCCGTTACCGATTAGATCCCACGGACACGGGATGTGGCTGCCCACCTCACGAGATGGTCAGACTTCCTTGTCAAGACCCTGAAGGAATGGTTTGAGGCTCTTCATATTCCTGAATCAACCAGATGCCATTGTGCTACACTGGCACGTGATAGGGTCCAATGGAAATGTTACTGGTGCCCGCTCGAGCAAATCGATGAAAAATGGGATTCAAGTGATCAAGTGATCAAGTGATATATATACATATATACATACTTACATGTATATATACAAAACTGTATCTATGTATGTATATGTATATATAATGCTAAAGTAGATGTGTTTACCCAGTGATTTTCAGTTAAAATAGTTTTTCTACTTATAATGCAGCATTGATAAATAGGAGATTTGTCTTTGACTTCTTGGAAAAGTTCCCCAATTCTTTGGAAAACTTTTCCAAAAGAACAGTAAAAAACAACTGAAATAATAAGCATTTTTTAATAATTTTTAGGGGATAGATATCACTGTATCACTGTATCACTGTCTTTCCATTCATCATTGATTGGCTCGAGCGGGCACCAGTAACATCTCCATATGTCCTGTCTCATGCAAGTAGAGCCCAAGGGTACCTGCTTGCTCCAGGAACATAAAGAGCCTCAAATCATTCCATGAGGTCATGGTCATGAGGTCTATAATTGTTACTGGTATCTGGCATATCAAATATGACACTGGTAGCTTGCCAGGCTCTGCCGTGTGGGTAGCATACTCTTGTAGTCATCTCTAAATCCAGCATTTATTAATGAACTGTGATAGACTGGTCTTCTAGGTGGAGTTCTGTCGGGGAATGCTGCTGGGGTCCCCGACAGTGTCAGGACAGAAGTTCTCTTCTACCTCCAAGGACGCTGGGGGAACAGACGCTGGGGATAGATATATTTGTATCTTATTTTTTTTAACTGTCAAATCTCCAGTTACAGGATACTCAAGCACATTTATACTTCATTGACACTCTACATCTGCCATTTTTCATGTGTCAATTAATGTTCTTTATGTTTCTTGGGTAATTTGAATCTTCTCACTTTTTTGTTTATAATTTGTATAAGTTTTATATTACACAAATAACAAACTCTGCTTTTATGATTCAAACAATTTCTGCCACAAAAAATTGTTAACCTATTGACTTTATTAATGATTTCTATATCTATGTAAGTTTCTCACTGTGACTTATACCTTAATATCTTGTCTAAGAAGTAGAGATTATAAGAACTATCTCACTATTAAGTGAATTAAGTAAATTAATTAAAGTGAATTAAAGACCAATAAAGTCTTATTCTACTACTTGGCACATAATAAATGCTACCTAAAGATGTAATAAAATAGAAACTTATTTTACAATATAATTTTAAATTGTCAATATTGATAAAATGTTCTTATCTCTGTATTGCATAAGAATTTTTTATACGTATACTTACAGGTGTTTTTCACAGATCACTAGAATCTTTTGCTAACAGATTTTACGGTTGGTGTTGATTTTTTATCCCAGTAGGTTTAAATTCCATTCCTTCCATGCAATACATTTTTATATCATGAGATTATTCATTGAATTCTCTTTTTTGTACCTGTACATATATTTCACTTGTCATTTATGTTCTCATTGCTCATCGATTTGCTTGAGTGGGTGCCAGTAACATCTTCATTTGTTGGGAATGAGGTCCATTATTGTTACTGGTTTTGACATATCGAATAAACCATGGGTAACTTGCCAAGCTCTGTTTTGGCTTGGGGTTCATCCCAGGGGGCCCTGTCTTTTTCTATGTCAGACCATCAACCATCCAGGGCCCAAGGGGCAGAGCCCTGGGGATGTAAATAAGCCTGTCTCCTGTCTGCCACCTACTGTCTGCCACCTGCCGCCTGCCACCTGCCTATGCACCAGAGCACCACAACCGCACCTGTAACACCTTGATGGGCAGAGGTACATAATTTATTATATAATTACAATAATATAGCCATGTGGCACAATGCTGGCTGACTTCGACCGGAGAATGTGGAAAGATGGATTACATCTTAATCTAATCAGGTCTACAGCTGAATTTCAACAAAAATATGTTCATGAAAAATGAACTAGTTATAGAGGTCCCATTCACTCTCAATGGAACAAACGTCTCCGAATGCAGCAGTTATGTGTACCTAGGTCGAGAAGTCAACATGATGAACGACCTAAAACTTCAGCTGGGCAGGAGGAAGAGAGTGGCATGCAATGCCTTCAAAAGCATCGAAGAAATAGCTAAATAGACAAAGAACCTCAGGCTCCAGGCACATCTCTTCGACTCCATCATTCTCCCTGCATTAACATATGCCTCATAGACCTGGCCCCTACGAAAGCAGGATGAGAATGCTATCTGGGTCTTCCAAAGAGGAATTGAAAGAGCTATGCTTGGAATATCACGCCACACTCAAGTGAAAGAAGGAATCAGGAGCTCCAACCTCCATCACTGTTCCGTAGTCAGGGACTCTGTCTCATTTGCCAAGGCATCGAAAATCAGATAGGCTGGACATGTAATGTGATTTGGAGATGACCACTGGACTAGAGCCATTACCGACTGGATCCCTCGGGATGTCAAAAGATCACATGGCCACCCACCTACAAGATGATCAGACTTCTTCGTCAAGACCCTGAACAAATAGTTTGAGGCTGTTTGTTTTCCTGAAGCAACCAGATGCCATTAGGCTACACTGGCACGTGATAGGGTCAAATGGAAATATTACTGGCAATCGCTTGAGCAAATCTATGAATAACGGGATGCCAAGTGATCAAGGTGATCAAGTGATAAGAAATACATTTGAATGCTCAAAAACAGAGACTCAAAGTCAAAGGCTAGAAAACATTTCTTCAAGCAAACAACTCATCCAAAAACACTGGAGTGGCCATACAAGTATCCAACAACATAGATCTCATACTTAAAAATGTTAGAGGGGACAGTGAAATGCATTTGTTAATAATTAGAAGATAAGTAAATGAGGAAGAAATTACACTTCTATACATATACACACCCAATGAGGGGTCAGCAAAATACTTAAAAAAACTACTACTACACATCAAGAAAGACATTGACAAGAACAAAATTGTAGTTGGAGACTTCAACAATGCTCTGTCACCTCTTGAGAGATCAACGAGACTGAAACTCTGCAAGGAAATACTGGATCTGAAGGAAGAAATGGAAGAGAGAGGGCTAGTAGGTATACAAAGGGCTCTTTATCCCCCAAAAGTTGAATACACCTTTTTCTCTAGTGCACGTGGAACATTTTTCCAAGATATACCACATGATGGTACACAAAACATACCTGAATAAAATTTAAGTGATATAAATTGTATCAACTGTTCTTTCAGGCCATGGTGCACTGAAAATAGAAGTCAATCACATACAGAAACAGAAAATCAAACCAAACACCTGGAAACTAAACATCTCACTGCTGAACAACCATTGGGTCATAAAGAAAATATAAGATAACATCAGGAACTCTCACACCGGCCTGTGTCCGCGTCAGGTACTCTCCCTGGGGTGTGCGGCTGGCCAGGCGGGCGCCTGGGGTCGTAGTAGAACCCCAAACCTCCGCAGAAGGTGGAACTACAACCCACAGAAGTCCGAGCGGAAGCAGAATTAAATGGACATTTTGAACTCTCACACCGGCCTGTGTCCACCTCAGGTACTCTCCGTGGGGTGTGCGGCTGGCCAGGCGGGTGGCCGCTCACGTGGCCGCTTATTAATACAAATACTAGTAAATTCAACACCAAGGGAAGGTAATACCCTCAAGAAAAAAGAAACAGTACATTAGAGGAATCTATCCCTGAGCACCTCAACACCATGGGGGAAACAACGCAGATCCCCAGTTCGAAGAACAGATGAAGGAATCAACCCTGAAGACTCAAAAAAAGAATGCAGATGTGCATGATCTCTCTGACAATGAATTTAGAGAAGAAATTGGTAGGATGCTTAAGGAACTCAATGAAAAAATGGAGCAGATGTCTAATAAAGTACAGGAGAACATAAACGAAGTAGTTGAAAGGGCAGTCAATAAATTATGGGAGGAAATGAGAGCAGAAATGAGAACCATGCAAATAGAAATATCATCGCTTAAAAACTCAGTAGATGAAATGAAAAACACAATAGGGGCTCTCAACAGTAGGATGACAGCAGCGGAAGAGAGAATCAGTGAGACTGAAGATGAGCTGCAGAAAGCACTCAGAGAACTACATAAAATGGAAAAAAGACCGGAAATGGATCAGCAATGGAACAGAGAACAATGGGATGAAGCCAGGAGGAACAACATAAGAATTATCGGAGTCCCAGAGGACAGGAAAGTAACCCCAAGGAAATTAAAACAGATAAAAACATCCTGGCTGAAAAGTTCCCGAGTTAAAGGATGAAGGCATCCAGATCCAAGAAGCCTGACGTGTACCAGCAAGAAGAGACCCCAATAGAAAGACCCCAAGACACATCCTAGTCAAAGTATTGGATGCCATAGACAGAGACATAATTCTTCAGGCAGCAAGATCGAAGAAGGAAATTGTATACAAAGGAGCATCCATTCGACTTTCAGCAGACTTCTCAGAAGACACCCTCCAAGCCCGAAGGCAGTGGTGGGATACAGTAAAAAAACTTAATGAAATGAATGCCTCAGCAAGAATTCTTTATCCAGCTAAACTCTCACTCAGATTTGAAGGACAGATATACAACTTCTTGGATAAACAACAGCGTAGGAACTTTGTAAAGTCAAAACCAACCATAAAAGAAGGACTGAAAGATCTACTGTAAGACAAGACATAACCCAAAAAGAACAACCAACCTATACAGAAAGATGGCACAAAATCCCATGACAATAATCTCTCTCAATGTCAATAGTCTAAATGCACCAGTTAAGAGACATAGAGTGGCAAAATGGATCAAAAAATTGAATCCGACATTCTGCTGCCTTCAAGAAACACACCTGAACAATCGGAGCAAAGACAGGCTCAAAATAAAAGGCTGGAAAACAATCCTTCACTCAAACAACCCATCCAAAAGGGCTGGGGTAGCCATACTGGTACCCGACAACATAGACTTCAGGCTAAATAAAGTCAAAAAGGGACAATGAAGGTCACTGGGATGCATATATCAGGAAGAAATCACGATATTAAACATATATGCACCCAACGAGGGTCAGTAAAATACATAAAACAACTACTAATAGACTTCAAAGAAGACATTGACAGCAACACAATTTTAGTTGGAGACTTCAACACTGCTCTATCAGATCAACAAGATCGAAACTTACCAAGGAAATACTGGCGCTAAAAAGAAGAGATGGAAGAAAGAAGGCCCGGTAGACATATACAGGGCATTTCATCCCCAAAAAGCTGAATACACTTTCTTCTCCAGTGCACATGGAACATACTCCAAAATAGATCACATGCTGAGCCATAAATAATACCTCCATAAAATCAAGAAGATAGAAATTGTGCCAACTATTTTTTTCAGACCATGATGCAATGAAAATAGAAGTTAATTGTACACAAAAAGGGAGACCAATACCAAGTACCTGGAAACTAAACAGCTCACTGCTGAACAACCAGCAAGTCATAAAAGAAATCAAAGAGGAAATCCAAAGATTCCTTGAAACAAATGAGACTGAAGACACGAATTACCAGAACTTGTGGGATACAGCGAAAGCAGTGTTAAGAGGCAAGTTCATGGCTCTTCAAGCATTCATCAGAAAAGAAGAAAAGGCCATCACAAACAGTCTGACCTCACAACTTAAGATCTTAGAGAGTGATCAACAAAAAGGAGCCCAACCCAAGCAGAAAGAAAGAAATAATAAAACTTAGAGCATAAATCAATGAGATGGAATGTCAAAAAACAATTCAGAAGATCAACAAAACCAAAAGCTGGTTCTTTGAAAAAATAAACAAGATTGACAAACCACTTGCAAGACTTGTAAGAAAAGGAAAAGAGAGAACCCAAATAAATTGAATCAGAAATGAAAATGGGGACATCACAACAGAAACCAAAGAAATTCAAAAGATCATCAGAAATTACTATGAGAGCCTATATGCCAAGAAACAAGAGAACCTAGAAGAAATGGACAAATTCCTGAATTCCTATAGCTTCCCAAGTCTGCAACAAGAAGATTTGGAATACCTCAAAAACCTATCTCCATCGAGGAGATGGAATCGGTAATCAAAAGTCTCCCCAAACACAAAAGCCCAGGTCCAGATGGATTCACCAGTGAATTCTACAAAACCTTTAAAGAGGACCTACTCCCAATTTTTTTAAGCTCTTCCGGCAAATTGAAGAAACAGAAACACTCCCAAATAGCTTTTATGAGGCACATATCACCCTGATACCCAAAGCAGACAGAGATGTCACAAAAAAAGGAAAACTACAGATCAATCTCCCTGATGAATACAGATGCTAAGATCTTCAACAAAATACTAGCAAATAGAATCCAGAGTCATCAAAAAGATTATACACCATGACCAAGTGGGATTCATCCCGGGAATGCAAGGATGGTTCAACATCCGCAAGTCAATCAACACAATACATCATATCAACAAAAAAGAAACATAAAAACCATATTATCATATCAATAGATGCATAGAAGGCATTTGACAAGATTCAACATCCGTTCATGATTAAAGCTCTCCGTAAAATGGGGATTGAAGGAACCTTCCTCAAGATAATCCAGGCCATCTACTACAAGCCCACAGCGAGTATCATTCTCAATGGGGGAAAAACTGAAAGCCTTCCCCTTAAGATCAGGGACAAGACAAGGCTGCCCACTCTCACCACTTCTATTCAATATAGTACTGGAAGTACTTACCATAGCAATCAGGGAAGAAAAAGACATTAAGGGCATCCAGATAGGAAGGGAAGAAGCCAAGTTGTCACTGTTTGCAGATGACATGATATTATACCTGGAAAACCCGAAACTCTCTACCAAGAGTCTCCTAGAAATAATACATTCCTATAGTAGAGTGGCAGGGTACAAAATCAATACCCAAAAGTCAATGGCCTTCCTATATGCAAACGCGAAAGAGAAGAAAGGGACATTAAAGAAACTATCCCATTCATAATTGTGCCGCGAAAATATCAAATACCTAGGAATCAGTTTGACAATGAATGTAAAGGATCTCTACAAAGAAAACTACAAAATTTTACTTCAGGAAATAAAAGAAGACCTGAAGAAATGGAGACACATTCCTTGCTCATGGATTGGAAGGATTAACATTATCAAAATGGTAATCCTCCCTATAGCTTTATACAGATTCAATGTGGTCCCTATAAAGATACCCAGATGTTCTTCAAAGAAATTGAACAAACACAGCTGAAATTTGTATGGAATAATAAACCCCCACGAATAGCTAAAAGCAATACTTGGGAAAAAGAAGATGGGAGGTATCACTTTCCCCAACCTCAAGCTCTACTACAGAGCAGTTGTAATTAAGACAGTGTGGTATTGGTATAGAGACAGACCCGTAGACCTGTGGAATAGAACTGAATATCCTGAAACACACTCTCAAATATACAACCACTTAATCTTTGATAAAGGAGCAAAAAAATATTAAGTGGAGCAAAGAAAGCCTCTTCAACAAATGGTGCTGGGAAAACTGGGCAGCTACGTTAAAAAAATGAACTTAGACCTCCTTTTAACGCCATGCACAAAAGTCAGATCAAAATGGATTCTAGAGCTCAACATCAGACATGAACCTATAAGGTACATCGAAGAAAACATAGGAGAAAAGCTCTACAACATCGAAACTAAAAGTATCTTTAAAGCAACACAACACTGACCAAGAAAATGGAAGAAAAGATAAACAAATGGGATTATATAAAATTGAAAAGCTTCTGCACCTCAAAAGAAATGGTGACCAAGATACAAAGACAATCTACAGAGTGGGAAAGGATATTCACCCAATACCCATCTGACAAGGGGTTAATTTCCAGGATATATCAGGCACTGGTAACCCTTCACAAGAAAAAAACAGTCAACCCCATCAAAAAATGGGGGAGAACAAATGAACAGAATCTTCCAAAAGGAATAATTAGAATGGCCAAAAGGCATATGAAAAAGTGCTCTTCATCATTAATCATCAGGGAGATGCAAATCAAAACAACAATGGGGTACCATCTCACACCACAGAGACTGGCACACATCCAAAACAGCAAGAACAACTGGTGCTGGAGTGGATGTGGGGAAAAAAAAGGGACTCTCATCCACTGTTGGTGGGAGTGCCGACTGGCCCAGCCCTTTTGGAAAACAATTTGGGCATTCCTCAGAAAACTAGACATTGAGCTCCCATTTGATCCAGCAATAGCACTCCTGGGAATATACCCAAGAGACCGAGAAACACATAGCAGAAAAACTATCTGTACTTCTTTATTCATCTCTGCGCTATTCACTACAGTTAGAATCTGGAAACAACCTGAATGCCCGAGAACAGAGGACTGGCTAAATGTGATTATCACAAATACATTACCATAATTTTATTAAAATAACCAGTGGTTATTTTATTTTATTTATTTTTAAGTCTTTTATAATACCACCGTGAGATATACAATTACAAAGATATACAATTACAAAGTTCATATTTGGGATTTGGTCATACAGTATTCCAGCACCCATCCCTCCACCAGTGCCCATCTCCCACCACCAACGTCCCTGGTTCCCTTCCCCCTCCCCCGGCTCACCTCCATGGCAGGTTCTTTATTTCTCTCCCTTTCTTTCTCTTTCTCTTTTCCTTCCCTTCAAGACTATGGATTACAGAACATACATTAAAGGGTTGTCATGTGTATCTTTTTTGCCTGTATTTAATTATCAGATCTAGGTTGGTATCAGTACTTTCGACAACTGTTAGCACACTGTTCCATTTTCTGTCTTACCTAGCCTCTGACTCTCAAATGTTTTTGATAATTTCCAACTTTGACAAGACCTCCTGATACATGTTTCACTTGACCTTGGATATTGGTATCATAAAATGTACATATGTATTTTATGTAAATAAATGCATTCATTCTGTATCTGTCTCCTTCTGGCTAATTTCACTCAACATAATCTTCTCCATGTCCATCCATTTATAGGCAAATTTTATAACTTCATTTTTCCTAACAGCTGCATAGTATTCCATTGTGTAGATGTACCAAAGTTTCTTTATCCAATCATTGATTCTCGGGCACTCTGGTTGTTTCCAGATTCTGGCTATTGTGAATAATGCTGCTATGAACATAAAAGTAGGGACGGTGTTTTTTGTTGCGTATTTTTGGCTCCCAGAGTTTATTCCCAGGAGTGGAATGGCTGGGTAAAATGGGAGATCAATTTCTAGTCTTTGGAGGAATATCCATGTTCTTTTTCCAGAAAGGCTGTACCAGCCGGTATTCCTACCAACAATGGATGACTGTTCCCTTTTCCCCACATCTACACCAGCACTTGTTGTTCCTCTTTTGGATATGTGCCAGTCTCTGTGGTGTAAAATGACATCTCATTGTTGTTTTGATTTGCATCTCTCTGATAATTAGTGATGATGAGCATTTTTTCATGTTTTTTGGCCATTCAAATTTCTTCCTTGTTGATGTTTCTGTTCATTTCTTTTCCCCATTTTTTGATTTTAGACCTCAATGTTAGACCTCACTCCCATGACCTGAAGGAATGGTTTGAGGCTCTTTATGTTCCTGGAGCAAGAAGGTACCCTTGGGCTCTACTAGCATGAGACAGGACATATGGAGATGTTACTGGTGCCTGCTCAATCCAATCAATGATGAACGGGAAGACAGTGACAGTGATTTTTTATGGGGTTGTTTTCTTCTTGTAAAGTTCTACCAGTGCCTGATATATCCTGGATATTAACCCCTTATCAGATGGGTATTGGGTGAATATTCTTTCCCATTCTGTGGACTGTCTTTCTATTTTAGTCACTATTTCTTTTGAGGTGCATAAGCTTTTTAGTTTCATGTAGTCCCATGTGTTTATCTTTTCTTCTAGTTGCTTTGTTAGTGATGTTTCACCTTTGAAGATGCCTTTAGCTTCAATGTCGTGGAGGGTTTTTCCTATATTTTCTTCAATGTACTTTATTGATTCAAGTCTGATATTGAGATCTTTAATCCATTTTGATCTGATTTTTGTGCTTGGTGTTAGACACAGGTCC
Organism: Cryptotis parvus; assembly: GCA_021461705.1. Taxonomy (NCBI): domain Eukaryota; kingdom Metazoa; phylum Chordata; class Mammalia; order Eulipotyphla; family Soricidae; genus Cryptotis; species Cryptotis parvus. The sequence continues at coordinate 61,898 of JAJIBD010026571.1, forward strand.
AAATTCATTTTTTACATGTTGCTGCCCAGTTTTTCCAACGCCACTTGTTGAAGAGGCATTTCTTACTCCATTTTGGACTCTTCCACACCTTTATCAAAGATTAAATGATCTTGTGTTTGAGGTTTGGTGTCAGGATACTCAATTCTATTCCATAAGTCCATAGGTCTGTTTTTATTCCAATACCTTGCTGTTTTAATTACTACTGCCTTGTAGTACAGTTTGAAGTTGGGAAAGGTGATGCCTCCTATCTTCTTTTTCCCGAGGATTGCTTTAGCTATCCTTGGGGGTTTATTGTTCCATACAAATTTCAGGAGTGTTTGGTCAATTTCTTTGAAGCATGTCATGGGTATCCTTATAGGGACTCCCTTGAATCTGTACAGAGCTCTAGGGAGTATTATCATTTTGACAATGTTGATTCTCCCCATCCATGAGCAGGGAATGTTTTTCCATTTCCTGGTGTCCTCTTTTATCTCTTGGAGCAGTGTCTTGTAGTTTTCTTTGTACAGGTCCTTTACACAGTTGGTTAAGTTGATTCCTAAGTATTTGATTTTCTGTGGCACAATTGTCAATGGAATTGTTTCCTTAATATCCCTTTCTTCTCTTTCATTATTTATATATAGGAAAGTCACCAACTTTTGGGTGTTGATTTTGTATCCTGCCACTCCACTATATGTGTCTATTTTTAATAGGAGTTTTTGTTAAGTCACACAGACATGTGGGGATGGTTGTTTCCCACTCAGCTGCAGTGCTCTCCAGAGAATATTGCTCTCACCACTTTTATTATGGAGCTTGCTAAGGGTCGCAGTAGTGCTCACACACATTTCACAGGAGTCTCACATTCAAGCTGTAGTGCTTATAAACACGTGGCCATTGTGGACTAAAGATAGGCAGGTGCATTGCCTTTGAGCCATCTCTCAGGCCCTGATTTCATTATTAACACAACAACCTCAAGTTAACAGCTAATGAAGCTGCAGACATCTTGATATGCCATACATTGACCTAATTTTTTATTAAAAATTTTTGCTTGTTTGAATTGTTTTACTTCATAAAATTAAATTCCTTTAACACTACTGGAGACTAATAAAGTTTTATTTAAGATAGTTCTGCTTACGTGGTAATATGCATGGACATATATGATCTTGGCAAAATTCAACTCTGATCCATTCATCCTTCCATAGAAATATGTACTTTGATGGACAATGGAAATTTCTAATTAAGTGTAATGTTTGTCACTTGTCACTTGTCTTCCCATTGTTCATCAATTTGCTCAAGTGGGCACCAGTGACATCTTCATTGGGAATGAAATCCATTACTGTTACTGTTTTTGGCATATTGAATACACCATGGGTAACTTGCCAGGCTCTGTTGTGGCTCTTGGTTCATCCCAGAGGTCCCAGTCTTTTCTATGTCAGACCATCAACCATCCTGGGCCCAAGGGGCAGAGACCTGGGTGTACACAGGCCTGTCTCCTGTCTGCCACCTGCCAACGCAATCCGGGCACTACAGTCACATCTGCAACACCTCGAGGGCAGTGTGCAATGTTTAAGGCAAGAATAAACTGAAAAGAGTTATCAGGGACTGTTTAAATACCCACTATAATTGTTACATGTTAATCCAATAACTGGACAAGATAAAATGCAATGTTGGTTGATAAATAATAAAATTAATGGGTTTACTTGATTTTAATGGCTTATACCTGAATTATACCTGAATTTATCATTAAATGTATTCACATATTTATGTATTATGTATCCGTATAAATGTATTTATGTATTAATTTTTTCATTTACTATATCATTAAGTGTATCATCATTAAATGTATCATTAAAAGCAATTTAGAAGCATGAGATAAATCACATTATCTATTTGATCTCTATTATTTATTAATATCACATATACTTTTTAATTTTGGTAGCCTTAAACCTCGATTTACACACACACAAACATATGTGTATGGTTTTCTTCCTATCACAGCGATCTAATTTTTAACTTTGTACTAGGAATAATAATAGTGTGAACTGTATCATTAATGTGAGAGTTAGACAGAAAATAATGTAGCGATTAGCATAGTTGCAAGCACATAGCTCTGTTAAATATTAAATCCTATTTTAATTTATTCCTTTCCATTTTGAAAACATTAGCATTACATTACCATGATCTGGCTATGCATTTTTTCTCCCTGGAACTGTAACTCCCCTGTGGGGAAAGAATAATTCTTTGAGTACGCACCTCTGGAAACCCGCTTAATTTTTGATATGTCAAATGTGTTCAGTACATTTTTGTGGAATAAATTAGTAAAGTGTACACTCATGGAGAATTTATTGAAACTAGTAGGGAGGGTATAAAGTAAAGCAGAGGGTAGAGTGAATATAAAAATTACAAGGTGACAACTTTAGATAAGAAAATTTAAGGGAATAGGTGTCAAGAGGCAATTCAACTATACTCATAATTGGGCTGACTCCATTGTTTCTTCTGGGCTTTGTCAGCATCTTCCTCTGTTCATACAAGTAGAGCCATGCAACTTTCGTAGCTTTATCCTGTCTCTATTATCTCTTATCACTGTTGCTTCTTCCCTTTTCTGTCATATCAATTTTTGCCCCTCTAATTAATAAATGACTCTTATTAGAACAAGCATCCTGCTTTTGTTACTTTACTTCTATTTAGCTTCAGTCAAGATCATTCTCTATTATACTTAGGATGTATTAAAATGAAACATATTAAAGTATAGAAAATAATAATCTATTATAATAATAAAACAAAAATAAACTATCTATTAAAATATAAATAATAATAAGCTATTAAACAAAATAAAATTCTGTCGGTTATCAGAAAATATTCAGTTTTTATCCCTAAGCACTGCTCTAAAGCCAAAGCTCATGCTGTTATAAATATTGCTCCCAAGCAGCTTTAAAAATTTGTAGCCCTCAGCCACACCTGATACCCTCTAATATAGAAATGGCGTAGCTCCATGTCTGGACCTCATTAAACTTCCAAGCCAACAAATCATTCTATCTCTGTAGTCCCTGGACTGTTGGGCCAGACACCTCAAAATTTCATTGTGCTGTAAGCACAGTAGGATAACAGTTAATCTGACAGGAATATTTCACAGAAACACCACCAACCTCAATGAACTGAAACAATAACAAACAGGCTCAACTAGTGCCAACCAAATCATTAGATCCTCAGACAGTGACTTTACTAACACCGCTGTGACATATACCAGTTGTCACAAATTGACTCTTATTGTTCTAAGTTTCAAAATTTCCATTTGCCATTGTGTTGTAGTAAATATGAAATAAATTTGTTTGTGCCTGCAAGAAGGACAAGTTAGGGAGGTGGGTGGAAAACTGGGGACTTTAGTGGAAGAAAGGTCACACCAAAAAAGAAAGGTGGTGTGATTGGTGTTGGAACATTTCATGCCCAAGACAAGTGTGTTATGAACAACTTGGTGAAGCATGGCATTATAATATATTTTAAATAAAATAAACATTAAGTAAAAAATTTACAATTAAAGTCATCATTTTTAAATAATGAAGGTGCTTGTATCATATGGAATGACTAAAATTTTTACAAATAATTAGATTTTTATAAAAGCACAACCAGTAACAAAATACCAAATCAGTTGTCTAAATTAAATAAGTATATAAAATAACTTAATCAAGTAGTGCTTCATTGCACTAAATGATGGATTGAAAGAATCATTGGAACCTCCCAAAGAAATTAAATTATTCCCAAATACATATTATAAACTAGAAATGCTAGGTTTAATACATATTAAGATGATTTATTACAATTATCATCTTCTCTACTATGATGAAAGCTGCTTGAGGGAGGTATACAAATGTAACCATGATATAATCTCATTCAAAAATGTTCTTCATCTTCTTGCTATCTGTATATTTTTGTTGCCACATTTTCACTTCATGTATTTCAAATGAGATTATTTAATGTTAATATTCAGCAAGAAAGTATATTACTCTTGTTGCATATTTTTAGAGGTTATGACAAAATTAGACACCAGACATATGCAGATCAGTGTTCTTGTCAGTTTCAGCTTCTAGACCAGCTTCCAGGTATTGACACAAATAGAGTTGATGTGGCATCATATTGGAAATACTGTGACACAATGTGAAATTGTCTAACAGATGCAAGGTGAGATAAGAACCCCCAAGAATGTGCCAAGTATTACCTCCAGATCATCTGATGATGCTTTAAATATCAACAGAGCAAAATCATATTGAAACAAGATTCATTAACTCAATAAATATTTATTGAACACTGACTATGCCAGGCACCATTTGGATGCTCATAATTCTAACTGAAATTTCATTATCTTTGTTCTAACAGTGATCTCTGTCTACTGACAGAATATCAATAGCTTTTCTTTTTTTAAATGACCAATAGGATTATCCTTCCATCCCACATTTAAAAATATTCTATCGGGCCAGATAGATAATACAACAGGTAGTGTACTTGCCATACAAGCAGCTGACCTGAGTTAAATCCCTAGCACCCCATACAGTACCCTGAACACCACTGTGTGTGGCCCAGAAGCCAAAATAAATAAATAAATAAATAGATGAATGAATAAACAAACAAATAAATATTTTAAATATTATTTGTCATACTAAGAAAGTGAAAAATTTGGAGAAGAATCAACAATTGTATGGGTGATTTTCTACATTCTAGCTCTTGATCCAGAGACTCTGCATTGTACTATTAATATAAATAAACATATTACTGCCTATTAGTTCAAGCCATATGTTTAAAAGAATATCCTAGATTTCATTGAGTAAAAAGCTACAAGGCAAAACATTAAATGGCCTTGTCAATTACCATAGTACCCTACAATTGATTTGATGTTTTTAATTCTCAATTATTTTGATTGTCAAAACAATTGTTTTAGAAATACATTAATGTACCTTTTAATAGTTTTCGTGGGTTTCTTAGTAACATTATAAATACACACTACCACAAGATTTCTTTACATTAAGATACAGTAGAAATAAGTGACTTATAAGAAAGTAGAAATAAGAATATAAAATGTATACTTTAGAGTAATACCTTGACCTCTATATTTTTTCTGTTCATAATTAATATACCAGTGCCTTATTAGTTTTTTAAATCTTTGTCATCCATTATTATTGCAACCTTTCCTCTATCTCTACCCCTTAAAAAGCTATACTCTTTTAAAAAAAACCTGTATTTAAATTATTCTCTTACACAAGCTATTTTGCATATGAAAGATTTTATCTTGATTATCACTGTATCACTGACTTCCCGTTCATCATCGATTTGCTCGAGCGGGCACAAGTAACATATCCATATGTCCTGTCTCATGCAAGTAGAACCCAAGGACACCTGCTTGCTTCAGGAACATAAAGAGCCTCATACCATTCCATCAGGTCATGGGAATGAGGTCTATAATTGTTACTGGTATTTGGCATATTAAAAACAACACGGGTAGCTTGCCAGGCTCTGCGTGCGGGTAGCATACTCTCTAGGTATTGGGTTTTTTTGTCAGTTTGGTTGGTTTTGGTGTTAGGCAGTACCCTGGGCCTCAATCATGCAGTTAGGGGCTCTACCACCAAGTTATATCTTGGGCCCGCAACTGACTTCTGGCCACCCTATGGCAGGTGTGTGTGAGCACTACTATTATCATAACCTTTCAATATATACCAAAGTGTTTTGATAGCCTTTTCCCTCAGTTTTATTGACACCAGGACATTTTGATAAATTTATGGCATTTTATAATGTTATGTGTAAATATAATATTTTGTTGCAAATTGGTCAAAAGAAGAATATTCATAAAAGTTAAGTACCTACATGTCAGTGAGGATAAATCTCTGTTTTGTACATCACCATCAAAATAACTATTTTGAAACTTTCTGTATCCACACTCTTTCACTGAACATTAAGGACTTCAATTTTGTCCTAGTAAGAAGCACGAATGCTTGTGAACAAAATGTAATTCATAAACTCATGCCAAAGTCCTTCGGTATAAGACAGATATGATTCACTGGTGGGTCTAGAAAATCCTAGCTACACATGAAGAGATCATATGATCAGATTAAACAGGCAAATGTTAATTAATATCTAAACTGATGAGAGGATTTTAGGCATTCTCTGTGCCTTCTAGTAGGCAGTTTCTCCTACCAACATCACAAGGATTTCAGAATACTTTCCTAATATATTATATTACTCTATATTAAGCTCATTACCTAGCCCTCTTTGCTGAACAAAGTGAGTGCAAATACCTATAATTAGGTGATGTTCATGTAAAACTGTTTATTTTAAACAAATAAACATACAAAAAGACTATTGCATCACTTGTTATCATTTTAAATTATATATCTATAGCTGTAATGTACATATAGATATATTAAACATATCTTCTATATAAGATATAGATATAATATAGATATATTTTATATATTTAGGTTTATCTATGTTTATCTACATTATATCTATAGATATATATATACCACAGTGAGGTTATTTGTGATAGACATACTGTAGGAAGTATTTATCAGGACTGGCCTCTTAACAATCTCCCATATATTTAGAGACAGATAGATGTGGACACCTGCAAAAGTATAAATGTCCCTATTGAGAACCTGTCTTTGAAAATGGGCCTCAAATCAGAAACTGGAAACTCTGAGTTTAGTTGAGAAAACTCAAAACCCCTGAAATTGATCTGTACAAGATTCTGGAATGGCAAGGCAATTAGTCATCAGGAATATCCAGACATTTTTTATCCTTACTGTTCTAATTCATCAGCCTTATACATTGAAGAAAGAAATGGGTAAATGTGGAATTAGCAAACTTCCTTTGCTATATATATATATATATATATATATATATATATATATATATATATATATATATATGTTTTGCTTTTTGGGTCACACCCGGCAATGCTCATGGGGTTACTCCTGGCTCTGCACTCAGAAATCACTCCTGGCGTGTTCTGTTTTGTCTCTATTAACTTCTTCTGTGAGTTTTCCACAGAATCAAAGCTACTCAAGTTTTACTTTAAAAAAAATTCTCAATTAGATTTATAGAGGAAAAACATCTATTAAAAAAACCATTCTTTTATTACACTCCTCTCAAGAAAATGCAGAAAGGAACTGGGAGTTCTGAAAACAAGGAAGCAAGAAGACAAAAATGTCAAGATCTTTTCTATTTCTATCAAGGTTATTCTTTGAGAAGTGAAGTAAAGTATGCAAGGTGTTTATTCTAATTCCTATTAAGTACAAAGTAAGGATTTGATTAATTGAGCTTCATTTTTGTAGTTATTCATTAGAGGTCAAGTTTGTGGCAAAATGTCACTTATTTGGAAATTTAAAATGCAGACAAGAGAACATTTCAGAGTCATTTCACTTCTAAATAGCAATTTGGTAATGATGATTTTTTAATTCTATTCATTTAAAGATACCTGTTAATTTGAGGTAACTGCTCATAATCAAATAAAACTGGCTTTGTTATTCAGCCATTAAGACATGTAATAAATGAAATTCAATAGAAAGTTATTCATAAGCCATTTAAAACTGTGTATAAGATATAAAAAGACTAATAAAAAATGAATTACAAATTAATATATTAACAATACTGATAAACATTATAAAGAACACAAATAACCCATAATAAATTAATATTAATTTTTAAAAGTATTACTTAGTCATGTTTATGAGGAAAGTGAAAAAAAAACTAAGAGAAAAAACAGTCCAAATACAGTAATACTAATCAGTTTCTGGGTCAAGACAAAAATCTACAACTACTTTACTCTTTAACTTAATCTTTTAGTATTCAATCAGTATATGTAGTAGTTGTTCCAGAAATAAGCAACAAAACTTCTTATTTCCACAGAACTATAACAGCTAAAGAAAAATTATATGACTAGAGGTCGGAGTGATAGCACAGAGGGTAGGGTGTTTGCCTTGCATGCGGTCAAACCAAGTTTGATCCCAGGCATCCCATATGGTCCCCCAAACTCTGCCAGGAGTAATTTCTGAGTGAAGAGCCAGGAGTAACCCCTGAGCATTGCCAGGTGTGACCCAAAAATTAAAAATGGGGGCCCAAGTGATAGTCCAGTGGGTAGGGCATTTGCTTTGCACGCAGCCGGCCTGTGCTGGCCCGGGTTCGATCCCTGGCATCCCATATGGTCCACCGAGCACTGCCAGGAGTAATTCCTGACTGCAGAGCCAGGAGAAACCCCTGAGCATTGCCGGGTGTGACCCAAAAATGAAAAAAAAATAAAAATTATATGACTATGTAATGAGTATACTAATTTTACAAGAGATTTGTAGATTTCTGTATTATGTGTTGTAATAAACAATGTAAATTAGAATGAAAATATACGACTACTGAGTGGGACTTACATAAGTTATTGGTCAGATATTTTAGTTTAAAATAAAGTTTTTAAAACTTTCATATATACTATAAATAATGTTAACATTAACAGAAAGTTTTATCCTACTTGCAAGGAAATTAATGAGGCACCCTAATTATCTAATCCACTGCTCAGTTGCTCAAGGTATAAAAAAAATTGAGTTCAACTTTAATTTCCATTGATTATGCAACAACAATATTCATGATTATTCTTCTCCTTTTTCTCTTAATTTTCTCAATCCAAATGTGTGTATGGTCTATAATTTTAGTACTAAATAAATCATATTCCAAAACTCTAGTCTTTTCTTTAATAAATTAGCAGCCTAACAAGTTAGATTACTAATAATAAATTCCTACCAAAGGTGTTACTGTAACAATTTCTCAGTTCATACAATATAATACTGTCATTTCATACACTGTAATAAATACTGTGGAAATTTCTATGCATGTTGTTCTTTGGGAAGAAAAAATGTTTAATTCAACCAACTCTTGCAAATACAAAACAAGCATTACATTATACACACTGTCTCTGTTACATTAATGAGTACTTTCCCAATTCATTCAGTCCAATCTTAAAAAGTGATCTGTTGCAGTATAAAAAGATAGAATAGTGGGGATATAGTACAGAGGATCAAATATATACCCTGAGCCCCAGCCAAGTAAATCTCTGGGAAACCCAGAGCATTGCCCCAGCAGTCCTGGTTGTCCCACCTACTGCAAGGAGCAGCAATACTTCCTTGAAGGGCCTCAGCATTTACTGAACAACCCTTTTGGCCAAGAGTCACTGGGAATGGTGTCTGTATCCCTGAGCATTGCTTGGGATGATGGATCCCTCCCTAGAAAAATTAGAGATCTATAAATAAAAAATATGAAAATACACATTAAACTCATATATACACAAGCGCACATCTGTGCTAATTCATTCTAAAGTGTAATTCGTTCATTTAATCAATGGACCATTCACTTGCAGTATGCATAGTACACAAATCACACAGCTAATTGCTCTTTGTTTTGTTTATGAAAAAGCAATTTAACTAAGGTGCATTTCAGCTCCTTTAGAATATACAATTTCATATGACTGTTGTCACTTTCCATTTATGTATGCTTGCTTATAAATAAATGATGACTGAGGGTACTCAGAGCACACACCTTGTTTTAGTCATGGTTCTCAGGAGAAATAGAATCAATAGAGTTTATAAACAATGACAGATAGGTAGATTTTAACTCAAGAAATATGGGGACTTAGAAGACCCACAAACTCTCATCTGCAAATTCAAGATTAGGCAAGTAAACAATGTAGTTTGAAGTTCTGATAGCAGATGAGCTGATGACATAAATAAATATGTTCTTATAACCAGGAACACTAAGGATAAAATCAATGTTCTCTCACTTAAGCTGTCAAGCAAACAACAAATTCAACATCTTTCTCCACCCCCACCCCTTTTTTTTTTCTTCTCAGTCAATGATACTAAACCTCATTGTGCATGAGCATCTGCTTCCTTAGTTCACCACCAACTCAGATGCTAAGCTCTCTGGAAATACTCTCAGAAACACACCCAAAATAATGATTAAGCAGATACCTGGACATCCTGTGTTCCACACAGTTACACACAAAAAAACTATCTTCCAAATAGGAATCCACTTCTCCTACTAGCAAAATAAAGATTTCCATGCTAGAAGTGTAATGTGTAGCAAGAATGAGTCTGCACACAATTTAGAACCAACAGAGTCTCTGTGAATTATTGTAATTGTGAAATTAACTTCAAGGCAGGGTGATAAAGCTGTTGGTAAATAAAGAAATGGTAAATTTCTGTTATGCCAATATAAAGGAAAATATTTATGCATATATATGCAGTTTATAATAATGTAGAATTTTACTCATAAGATATATTTCTTATGAGTAATAGGAGTCAGAGAAAGCACAGCAGGAAGGGAACTTGTCTTGCATGTGACTAGTCTGGGTTTGATCTCTGTCACTCCATAGTCAATCAGGAGTGATCCTTGAGTGTGAACAGGGAGTAAGCCCTGAGAGCACAAGGTGTGGTCCAAAACAAACAAGAAAAAGATCTTTTTTATAGAATGTTCTGTTAGTTAATATCTTAATATCTCAACTGTCTTACGTAGAAAATGAAATGTCATATTATTCAAGTGTAACTGTAGCTTATTCTCAGGCACTACATGCAACTACATACAACTTCCCACATGTGGAAAATTCCATGTACTCTGTGGTGACTTTAGCAACTTGTACTATATACACATTTCTAACAGGACCAATCTTGTGAAAACCACCAAGTTTTCCTTTGTTCTCATGTTTATTTAGGATTGTGGTGAAAATATGTAATATACTAGTTAAAAACAAGTAAAACTTCTTACTTTCCTACTTCACATATGTCATTATTAACAAAAGGAAACATTTTAGAACAATTCAAGAAATAAAATGGCCAAATAAGTGAAGGTAAGGATTTACTTATTTTACAGAAGTGAGTAGGAAGAGAGCAAACCAAATTAACGAAAACAAATATATATATATATATATATATATATATATATATATATATATATATATATATATATATATATATATATTCACACACACAAAATAATGAAAATGGCCCTTTTCACTGCCAAGCTGATGTATTTGATATTCTTTGCAGCACAGTTTTCCTAATTATTCTTAATGCACTGGTCCTCTACAAAATTTTAATTTTTTATGTGATTCTAGATGTAAATATATCCAACTTTTGTAAGTTTACGGAATTAAACCTAAAGATGCTGAGCATAAAGGGAATAAAGTACTATGTTAAAAATCTTCCCAGACAAAATTGGCTTTTATCCCTCTCTGTTCCATAATTCACAAAGTTGTTTTTAAAATGATGAATTATAGCTCCAAAGAAAATATGTTAGATTTTCACACAGAGATTATTCCACTAATGTGATTCAGTCAAAAGATATTTCATCTGTTATAGTAAAAAAATGACAGATTGCTAAAGGAGGATGAACTTTTGATTAATAGAAATGCACACATGGTTAGGAAAAAGTTGTAAGAACCTAAATAAAATTAATGAAAAATATTAAAAGATATGGAAAAAGTTCATTTTTAAAAATGAGTTTATACGTGGTATTCAGAAGTTAATTGTGTTAAATATTTTTACAAATAGTTTAAAACTTTAATAATTGAGTAAAAAAACAGGGATAAAAATAAAATAATCACCAAAATGTCACTTCTTTAATTTATGTTGTTTTGTTTTGGAGGAATGCTCCTGGAAGGGCTCCGGCTTACTACTGACTTTTGCTAGTATCACTTCTGATAGGAACTTAGGTGATGGTACCGGTACCAAGGATCAAATATGGATTAGCCATGTGCAAAGCAAACATCTTATTTCTGTTCTATCACTCCCACCCGCCAGTACCAACTTATTTCCTCATAACTACATACCCCTTTTCTATTTTTGTTTGCATTATCTTGCTTCTTTTATAATTTTATGAGTATAAGTATCCCTAACAAAAATATTATTTAGCCCAGTCCTATTTGAAAAAGATAAACTATCTTAAAAGACTAAACATAGTTCTTAAAGTCTGAGTCTGTTACTTTTAATAAATATGCTACAATCTCCATACACATGGCATCACATTTGCTTATTTAATGAGTAATAGAGCATTTTATTATGTTAATATATTATATATTACTTTTATTTTTGCTCAAAGTGAGCATTTCTATAATTTAATGTTGAATTTATTCCCCTTTCATACTGCTATGAACATGGCATATTTTCTATCATCATATTCCTTTAAAGTGGATGAGTGGTTTTAGTGTAAGTACATGCTTGATTTTCTCACTTTCCTTTCCAATGAAAATTATACCCACAACTTTTTTCACTTTCTTCACTTACTCAATAACTCTTAAGGATTAAAACAGGTGAAGTGAAAAACTATATGTTTTATTATCAATTAACACAATAAGTATCAATGAGACGAAGTGCATAATCCTTTTTTATCAGACTTGATTTTTTTTTACTTTATGACTGACACCTCTTGTTATTTTCTTTTCTGGTAGTCTTTAGAACTTCAATATTCTTGATATTATACATTACCAGCTTATAGTAGTAAAGTATTTATTATCCCTCACACTGGCCCTCATTTTGCAATTAAAAACCTTTTTTCTGATTTTGGGATCACAACTGAATAAGCTCAGGGCTTGCTCTGTGTTCAAGGCTCACCTTTGGTGTGTTCACAGGTCCATATGATTGAATTCAGATTGGCCAAAGGCAAATCAAGTTCTCTTACCCATTCAACTATTGCTTTAGCCAATTAAAAATATGTATACGTGATCTTATATTGTTTTTAAATTAAAATTTATATGCTGAGATAACTTTATACACAAGAACTTGTAATAAATCAGAAAACAAATAGACTAAATTCTAAACATTATATCAGGATGCATTATAATTAAAGCTTTGAAAATGAAAGAGGTCTCTGCCTGGCCGCTTTATGCTAGGCTGATGGGTCGTCTTGGAATGGGGCCCGGTTTTGCTCCTTGCCTGTCTCCCCACCCCCCCCCACACAGACTCTCAGATCCTGGAGGGCATTGCGCACAACACAACCACAGTCAGACTCAGGGTCCGACGCCACAGCTGGACGCTTAGGAACCAGGAGAGAGATCAAATTCAGGCCCAGGTATGCAGGACTTGGTTACCTCACCAACCAGGCTTTTTTAGGGAGCTGAAGCTGCCTCCCTCACCTTGGCTCCCTCCACAAAGGCCCAGTTCCCACCCAAAACTGCCGCTAAGGCTCTAGGCCAGACACCAGGTACTCAAGTGCAGGGCTTAGTCTCTGACTGCCGGTCCTGAGCTAGGCTGATAGGTCAGCTTGGAATGGGCTCAGGTTTTTGCTCCTTGCCTCCCTGACTCTCAGTAGCCCAAAAACCTCCCTCAACATATCCACAGCAATCCTCAAGGTCCGGACTCCACAGCCCGACACAATCCAATCCCTATGGCACACAAGCATGATATCTCAAAACGTGGTATGCCACAAACATGTCGGAGTCAGAGGTTAGGTAAAACAGAGAAAGGGACCGTGTGCTAATAATTGTTGAAATGATGATACCACCGTAGAACTGAGCATTGAATATAGGCAAAAGATACACATGATAACCTCTAAGTGTATGTATTCAATCCACAATTTGTAAGAAAAGGAAAAGAGAAAGAGGGAGAGAGAAAGAGAGAGAGAGAAGAGAAAGAAAGAGAAAGAGAGAAAAAAGATAAAGAACTTTCCATAGAGGCAGGCTATGGGAGGGGGGGGAGTGGGGACATTGGTGGTGGGAAATAGGCACTGGTGGAAGGATGGGTGTTAGAACACTGTATGGCTGAAACTCAAACATAAACATCTTTATAATTGATATCTCAAGGTGGTATAAGAAAATATTAATTAATAAAAATACAATAAGATAAAAAGAAAATGAAAGAAAGGACAGAGGGATAACACAGTGAGTAACTGACCCGAGTTTGATCCATTAAGTCCTCCAGACACTGCCAGAGTAATTCCTGAGCTCAAAGTTAGGAGTTAGCCCTAAGTATCATCAGGTGTGGCACCAAATTAAAAAAATATTTAAATGATCATAGTGGTATAAGTCTTGTGCATATTGGTGAACTTTCAGTTAGCTTGTCTATCACTATCTTCCCATTCATCGTCTATTTGCTAGAACGGGCACCAGTAATATCTCCATATGTCTTGTCTCATGCTAGTAGAACCCAAAGGCATCTTCTTGCTCCAGGAACATAAAGAGCCTCAAACCATTATATTAGGTCATGGGAATGACCTAATATAAATGTTACTGGTATTTGGCATATCAAACACGACACGAGCAGCTTGCCAGGCTTGCCGTGAGGGAGGCATACTCTTGTAGTCATCTCTGAATAAAGCAATTATTGATAAACCCCGCACGGCCACTAGCGGCAGTGCCAGCCAGGCTGTGATAGTCTGGTCTGCTGGGTGGAGTTGTGACAAGAGGGAAGTCCGGATGTGGAAGATGGCGGCCCCCATGGAGTTGGGGGTCGTCTGGCTTGTTGTGAGGCTCTGCTGGGGTGGCAGGCCAGGGCTGGAACCCGCCATGCCTCCCGGGCGCCTCATGAGGGGCTGGGCACAGGGAGAGCAAGGAGCAGCTCTGCCCCATGTCTGAGAGTCTCTGGTTCAGCATACCTAGACACGGCACCTCAGCTTCAGGCAGTCTGTGAGCTGACTGATCACTTTTGTGGCACGAAAAGTGACTGATCACTTTTGGTAGCTTGTCTACCAAAGTCATAAAACGAGTTTATAGGTGCTAATGCTCTTGCTCCCTTGTGACCAACTCCAATTTGACTTCCTTGCCTCATGATCCCCACTCATGGAGCAACACATAGACTCAAGCACAAAGCCAGGAGTAATCTCTAAGTTTCTCAGGGTAACCTCTAAAACAATAAATATTTACACTATTGTAATCATAGTTTCTAAACTAGTGTCTCTTAACCATTTTCAAACCATCATTTTCAACCTTGTTTCCTTTCACTGGACTCTCTATCCTGATTGTTGGAACCTTAGTCTCAAGTCATAGACAAACATTAATGTGACTTTTCACTTCTGGCTTTACTGGAATATGCCAGAGGTCCATAATTGGTCACCTGGTCCCTAGTTGAGAAAATTTGATCTATATGATAATATAAATTCCAAACTAAAATATATAAACAACAAAGCAGATAGCAAATATGAAAATTAAAGTATGTCTAATGTCATGAAACTAACCTAAAATAACTGTCAATTCAATACAAGTGAAAACCACAGATAAATAAAATACAAATAAAATGCAAATAAAAAGTGAGAGATACTTTATTCATGAAATGACTAAATCAAATAGTAGCTGTACAAAATATTTGCAAAAATATGAAGAAATGGTTAATTATGTCTTGTTAAAATGTAAGATAATTTAATTACCCTCAAAAATATGTGGACAGCTTCTTTAAACAATTAAATGTTTAATGACTATATGGTCCAGAAAATTTACTGTTGGTCATTCATATAAGAATGGACATATATATGCATATATGTATGCACATACGTTGTTGCATTGATACTTGTTCATAGTAATTTCACTCACAAGAGAAAAAAAATTGAAAAAAAACACAGATATCCTTGAATGGAACACTACTCAGCAATAAAAATAAAGATTGTGCTGTTCATATATCAGACTGTCAAGATGACTCTCTAGGTAATTAAGGAGATGAGAAAAGGCAATTCCAAAATGATGTATGTTGGTTGATTTTATCTTATAAAACTTTGAAATGAAAGAATACTTTGGAAAAATACTAGTAGATACCAGGGAATAATAGTGAGAGAGAAGAAGCTAAGTGTTGCTATAAAAGAGAACATGAGGGATCCATGTGTTGTTGGAAAGCTTTGTGAATTAACTGTAATGTCAATATCCTTGCTGCAGTATTGACCTACAATTTTTCAAGATGTTTTCCACTGGGGAAAACTATCTGAGGATACAAATATCAATTTTTTAGCAAAACTGAAAAAATTATCTAAAATTAAGTAGACTATATATAAATGCATTCTATTTATATTCGATAAACTTATCAAAACTTTCTATTTATATATTTTTCAATTATTTATATGTTTTAACTATTATTTCAGCATTTTATTTCAGCCTTTCCTTCTTGAACTACAGCATATGGAGCTATATCATTATTCCCTGCTTTGATCCATCTATCTTTCCTTTCTGCTTTCTCTGTCACTTAAGTGAGGTGATTGCTATTGCTTTATTTTACAATTCACCCATTTCTCTACTCTCTCCAGTCTTCTGTTCAATCTATCCAATGCCTTTTAATATTGGCTTTATATTTTCTCTTCTGAAGTTTCTATTTATTTCTTCTTATCTTTCACTTCCTTGCTAAGACTGAATTTTTTGTGTGTTTAATTTTTTTTTAAGTATTTTATTATACCACCGTGAGATATACAAATAAAAGATATACAATTAAAAAGTTCATGTTTGGGTTTTGGTCATACAGTGTTTCAGCACCCGTCCCTCCACCAGTGCCCATCTCCCACCACCAACATCCCCGGTTCCCTCCCCTTCCCCAGCCCTGCTCCATGGCAGGTTCTTTATTTCTTTCCCTTTCTCTCTCTTTCTCTTTTTCCTTCCCTTCCAGACTATGGATTACAGAACATACATTAAAAAGGTTGTCATGTGTATCCTATTGCCTCTATTTAATGCTCAGTTCTAGGTTGGCATTAGTACCCTCGACTATCATTAGCACCCTGTTCCATTTTCTGTCTTACCTATACTCTGACTCCCACACGTTTGTGATAATTTCCACCTTTGACAAGACCTCCTGATATATGTTTCACTTGACCTTGGATATTGGTATCATAATATGTACATATATATTTATGTCATGCAAATAAATGCAGTCATTCTGTATCTGTCTCTCCCCCTTCTGGCTAATTTTGCTCAACATAATCTTCTCCATGTCCATCCATTTATAGGCAAATTTTATAACTTCATTTTTCCTAACAGCTGCATAGTATTCCATTGTGTAGATGTACCAAAGCTTCTTTATCCAGTCATCGATTTTCGGGCACTCTGGTTGCTTCCAGATTCTGGCTATTGTGAATAATGCTGCTATGAACATAAAAGTAGGGATGGTGGTTCCACTCGCGTACCTTTTGGTTTCCCAGAGTAGATTCCCAGGAGTGGTATGGCTGGGTCAAATGGGAGTTCAATTTCTAGTCTTTGGAGGAAAGTCCATATTGTTTTCCAGAAAGGCTGTACCAGCCGGCATTCCCACCAACAATGGATGAGTGTCCCCTTTTCCCCACATCCACGCCAGCACTTGTTGTTTTTGCTCTTTTGAATATGTGCCAGTCTCTGTGGTGTAAAGTGGTATCTCATTGTTGTTTTGATTTGCATCTCTCTGATGATTAGTGACGATGAGCATTTTTTCATATGTTTTTTGGCCATTCGAATTTCTTCCCTTGCTGAAGTTTCTGTTCATTTCTTCTCCCCATTTTTTGATGGGGTTGTTTGTTTTCTTCTTGTAAAGTTCTACCAGTGCCTAATATATCCTGGATATTAACCCCTTATCAGATGGGTATTGGGTGAATATTCTTTCCCATTCTGTGGACTGCTTTTGTGTCTTAGTCACTGTTTCTTTTGAGGTACAGAAGCTTTTTAGTTTCATGTAGTCCCATATGTTTATCTTTTCTTCTAGTTGCTTTGTTAGTGATGTTTCACCTTTGAAGATGCCTTTAGCTTCAATGTCGTGGAGGGTTTTTCCTATATTTTCTTCAATGTACTTTATGGATTCAAGTCTGATATTGAGATCTTTAGTCCATTTTGATCTGATTTTTGTGCATGGTGTTAGACACAGGTCCAAATTCATTTTTTTACATGTTGCTGCCCAGTTTTCCCAACGCCACTTGTTGAAGAGGCTTTCCTTATTCCATTTTAGACTCATTGCACCTTTATCAAAGATTAAATGATCATGTGTTTGAGGTTGGGTGTCAGGATACTCAATTCTATTCCATAGGTCCACGGGTCTGTTTTTATTCCAATACCATGCTGTTTTAATTACTACTGCCTTGTAGTACAGTTTGAAGTTGGGAAAGGTGATGCCTCCCATCTTCTTTTTCCCGAGGATTGCTTTAGCTATCCTTGGGGGTTTATTGTTCCATATAAATTTCAGGAGCGTTTGGTCAATTTCTTTGAAGAGTGTCATCGGTATCCTCATAGGGACTGCATTGAATCTGTACAGAGCTCTAGGGAGTATTACCATTTTGACAATGTTGATTCTCCCCATCCATGAACAGGGAATGTGTTTCCATTTCCTTGTGTCCTCTTTTTTTTTCTTGGAGCAGTGTCTTGTAGTTTTCTTTGTACAGGTCCTTTACATACTTGGGTAAGTTGATTCCTAGGTAATTTATATTTGCTCTTAGAAGCATGCATTTTTAAGATTATGGCTTACGGAAAACCTTTTTCAAATAATTCTTACATTTTTTGTTATCTCAGTATCACATCTTTTTTATTTATTTTTTGCTTTTTTGGCTCACACCTGTCAATGGTCAGGGGTTACTCCTGACTCTGCACTCAAGAATTACTCCTGTGGGCCAGAGTGATAGCCCAGTGGGTAGGGTGTTTGCCTTGCACGCATCCGGCCTGTGCTGGCCGGGTTCGCCCCGGCATCCCATATGGTCCCCCAAGCACCACCAAGAGTAATTCTTGAGTGCAGAGCCAGGAGTAACCCCTGAGCATCGCCGGGTGTGACCCAAAAATCAAAAAAAAAAAAAAAAAATTACTCTTGGAGGTGCTTGGGGACCATATGGGATGCCGGGGATCTAACCTGGGTCTGCCACGTGCAAGGCTAATGCCTCCCCACTCGACTACCCCCTACGGCCCCTAGTATCATATCTTTTGGCCATGTTTTTATTTGGTTTGTGATCAGCCTGGATCTCACTATCACTTCATTTGTATCACTTGTCTTCCCGTTGTTCGCTTGATGTGCTCGAAGGGCACCAATAACATCTCCATATGTCTTGTCGCTTGCTAGTGTAGCCCAAGGACATCTGCTTTCTCCAGGAACACAAAGAGCCTCAAACCACTCATTCAGGTCATGGGAATGGGGTCTATAATTGTTACTGGGTTTTGGCATATCATGTACAACACAGATCGTTTATGCCAGGCTCTGCCATGCGGGTGGTATACTCTCAGTAGCAGGCTCTCATCTCATGCATTTACTGATGAACCACAATGGGGAGAGATCAGTTTTTCTCCTGGGTGGAGCTCTGATGAGCTGTGGAGTACAGATGTTGATAATGGCGGCCCTCATGATGTGGGGGGTTCCTCTAACTTCTTGTAAGGTTCTATTGGGATGGCAGTCCAGGGCTAGAACCTGCCTTCCTTCACAGACACCTCCTAATCAGCTCAGCACAGGGAGAGCTAGCAGCAGCACTGCCCGGTGTATCTGTGTCTGGTTCAAGCATATCTGGACTTGAAATAGTCTTCACTGAATGATGGAACTCCTGAAGAGCAGGGCTTGAGATCAGCTTTTCTCTTGGGTGGAGCTCTGGTGAACTGTGGAGCCCAAATGTTGAAAATGGATGCCTTCATAGTGTGGGGGTTCCTCTGGCTTTTTGCGAGGCTCTATTGGCATGGTGGGCCAGAGCTAGAACCCACCTTCCCTCCCAGACGCCTCATGATCCATCGAGCATAGGGAGAGCCGGTAGCAGCTCTGCCCCGTGAATCTGTGTTCATAACTATAACAAAAGATTTACTTAGCTTTGAGTATTTGGGGAATATTATGCAATGAATCTCTGTGTTTTATTTAAATAGTTTTTTATTTAGCCTAATTCAGAATTTTCTGACATGTTCGAAGCAGGAAAAGGAAGGGGCCTTATGCCTCATCACTGGAAGGTTGAGATTAAAGTCATTTATTTCCATTGTGCCTTTATTAATATACAAAAAAATGATTATGATTGTGACCACATGGCAAGTGTGGTAGTTCTATACCCTAACTCAGCCTTCCCTGTCTGCAAATGCTAAAGTATCTGGAGCCTCATTACTGTTACTCATATGGTCTTCACTAACATCACAGAATAGTGAGAACTTAATGCTATCTAGTGAGGATAAGGTTCCTGTCTAAATAGCTTGCCTTTTCTATTATTATTTGAGAATAATAGTTAAGGTACCACTCTACAGTCTATTAAGAATGAAAGTATGGACTCTACTGTCATGGGGCTGGTGCACATTTCTCTGTGATATTTAGCACAGAAAAACTGAATAGGTAAAAGATTTGGTGTGTCATATCTTTGTGCACCATTCTTTTCTATGTCCTTGACAGAAAGACAATTCTTTTGTTCATTTATTTGGTTTTGTTTGTGTTTATGTTTCACCCTATTGGCCCTCATGGAGAGGAGGCTCATCTGGCTTGTTGCCAGGCTCTGCTGGGGTGGGGGCCAGGGCTAGAACCCGCCTTCCCTCCTGGGTGCCTCATGAGCGGCTGGGCACAGGGAGAGCCAGTAGCAGTTCTGCCCCATGTCTGTGAGTCTCTATATCTATTAAGACTTCTATGTTTTCTGGATTGGGCACATATAAGAAAAAATTATATATGAGACTTATGTTAGGAAATCAACAACAGTTTATCCTGTAGATACTTAAATCAGATAAGCTTCTGATTAAGCTTCAGAGAAGCTTATCTGTTTGCAATATATTTGTTATGTTTGTGGAAATATAGATAAAGCCCTGAACCTCCTGGTTTTGCAGAATTTTAAAGAGAACCAAAAGATTAGTAAATTGGGGCCGGGCGATAGCCCAGCGGGTAGGGCGTTTGCCTTGCACGCGGCCTGCCTGTGCCGGCCTGGGTTCGATCCCGGCATCCCATATGGTCCCCGAGCACCGCCAGGAGTAATTCCTGAGTGCAGAGCCAGGAGTAACCCCTGAGCATCGCCGGGTGTGACCCAAAAAGCAAAAAAAAAAAAAAAGATTAGTAAATTATTTGGGATTTGATGATATTGTTCGAAAATTATCCTTGATTTCAAGGAAAGAAAAAGAATACCCTCTGGGCTCGAAAGATAGTAAAAGGATTAAGGTGCATGCCTGTTGCGGCTGAAGAGAGTTCTATATTCAGCTACCCAAGCATATCAGAATCTCCAAGCACAGCTATGTGTGATGCAACATCCAACCACATCTCATCTCCCCAAGCAATATATCCTATCCTTTATATAGTACTCCAAACATTTTTTTTTTTGCTTTTTAGGTCACAACCGGTGATGCTCAGGGGTTACTCCTTGCTCTGCACTCAGGAATTACTCCTGGCGGTGCTCAAGGGACAATATGGGATGGCAAGGATCAAAGCCGGGCCTGCACAGGCTGCTGCATGCAAGGCAAACGTCCACCCGTTGGACTATCGCACCGGCACCCTGTACTCCAAACATTTATGAAATTTATATTTAATCCCCTTATCATCAAGAATGCAATTCCGAGTTCAATCATGTATATACAAAAAATTGCATATACTTTATTTAAATTTTCTTTCTAGATATATAACAAATTGTCTAAATATATTTATCTAAAATTTACCATTTCCCTATGACTATAAATTGTCAAGTTCTCATATTCAACTTCTAAAATATTCCTGTATTATTTTATAGATTTTAAGCTTTTAATATTGATTCTGAGGTATTTATTCGTAGGTGTAACAATACAAACAGCTTAAATTATTACAGCCTTATCAAAAAGACTGGGCCCCCTGGGATGAACCCAGAGCCACGGCAGAGCCTGGCAAGCTACCCGTGGTGTATTCGATATGCCAAAAACAGTAACAATAATGGACCTCATTCCTAAAGAATGGAGACACTACTGATGCCCGCTAGAGCAAATTGATGAACATCGGGAAGACAAGTGATCTAAGAAGTTATTACACTAAATTGACAAGAATTAAAACCTCTTTATATATGTTATAAGATCTAATCACTAAGTTATTTGAAATATCCAAAAACACTTTTTCTTTGTTCTTAATGCAAGCTAAACACTTGATTTCTAAAGAGAGTTGCATCTCATGACTATGTTTTTCTTTTTTCAGTGTTCTCTCCTTGAACACTTTGTTTCTTCATTTGTATGTTTTAACCTTTTCAGTAAATTTTACTTTGTATAACATATTTATATATATTTATATATAAAGTATTTGTATACAAAATATACAAAGCTCTTACACTGCTCACCAAAGAAAAAGCAAACAACCAAAGTCTTAAAATGAGCAAAAGTTCTTAATAGATAGTTCTCTAAATAAGATGTACAAACAGCCTATTTACACATGAAATAAATGTTCAACTTCATTTATTATTGGGGAAATGAAACTGAAATCCACAATTGCATGCCGTCTTATATCTATGAGAAGAGCCCAATGTCAAAAAGTCATTAACAAACCACAAGTACTGGTAATGATAGGAACACACGGAAATTTCATAAGACCAAGCAATACCACTCCTACAAATATAACTGAAGGATATTAAACAATTATATTTATACTCTTATGTGCATAGCAACATAATTTAAGAGATGACTCAATAATAATGCATGATCTACAAAAATAATAAAACTAAGAAAATAAGAGCTCAAAATTTTCAACATATTCATTGTTTTATTCTAATTATGTATGATTTTGTGTTCTACTTAATTATGTTCAGATTGTCTCCTACTTTTCCTGACCTTCGTTTATGTTTTTTGCAAAAATGGGAATCAAATCTAGGGTCTTAGATTTTTTTTAACAAGTGCTCTACCTGTATGCTAAACTATATCCTTTGCCACCAATTTGTATTTGATTTTATTTCTAGTAGCTTGTATCCATATGAATCAGCAAAATTTTAAGGTCATAGATTATTCTAAGACAATTTCTTTTCATATATTATGTGAAGTATTTCATATATTATACTAAATATATTATTTTTTGTGAAGCAACATAGTTTTTTATTGAAAGCAACATTGTTTTATTTTGAAAGAAGTGAGGGAAGGGAAAGAGAGAGGGTCCATGTACAAGTGAGAGTACAGGCTTCTCCAGAGGAGGGACATCAAGCAAACAAAGACACTTAGAGACATAGCAAGAGAGACACATGTTCAAGGAAGGACACAGGCTTGAAGTTCAAGCAAGATTATGTATATTCTAAATGTCAATACCATACCAACTTTAATCTAGCAGTTTCTGATCAATCTGGAATGTGTCTGAACTATCTAACTACAGTCCATTTCAGTAAAATCACTTACTTGCTCAAATTCTTTACTTGCTCAAAATCAAATGAACAGTAGATTCAGTAAGCAACCTCGTAATGTCAGCTCCCAAAGGCATCCATATTGCCTGCCCTTATATTGTCAAGAATTATTTATTCCATATATGTTTAATACTGATTAAAAAAACTGTTCATCTTTCTTCACTGGCAAACCAATAATAAAAGATGGATTAGGGAAATATGCCCATTTTTGGTTTGTTATTAAAATAACATGGCATAATTTAAATCTTAAGAATGAGGAGTCTTCAAAACTAAAAAATCTATATAAAAGTCACCAAAATTTTACTTGAAAGCAATGAATAATAACTAATAGAATAGAAATAAAATTTAAAAAAGTAACTTGAAGTAATTGCTATTCAAAACTTTTAGGCCACATATTTAGGAAATCTTTCTTCTTATTCAATGTAGTTTTGAAATAAAGAAATATACATTGGATAAGCTTTTCAACTATGGTTATGAGTTTCACATTACTTTGATAAAAAAGAAAAGTTTAATTTTAGTTAAATTTTTTGCTTTTAGAAAAGCATAAAAAATTAGCCATTTTGATAAAATTGCACTAGAGATGTTATACATTATCATAAAAACCAATAAATCGTTTACAAAAAGGATATGAAACAGACCCTTCTCACAGATGTATATTTGGAAAATTAACCATGCACCTTGCGAGTAAATAACTGTGGCTTTGGTGTTCCTTCATTACCCACACTCTTCTTTTATATCTTAAATCATATTCATTTAGTATTCAGCCAAAGAAACAGCAGGGCTCTCTTGAACCTGCCACCAATGATTTATTAAGCTCATTTTCTATTCATTTGTTTATAGATCAAATACAGAAAGAAAGGCTCAAGAATATTGAACATATTTAATAAAAAACACACAACCAAGTATTTAAACTTTGCATTGTGCTAGGTTAGACATTTTAGGCAAAAGACAATAATCACACATAGGCAACTGCTTTGATGAAACTTCTCAAATCAATACAGCTACTTAGTACAAGGTAGGCATTTATGTATGGTTAGCATTGGCACCCTTTCCAGAGTATGACATTTCAGGTAACTTTGCTTTATTTCAGACATGGGAAAGCAGATAAATGAACTTCTTATTGACAGCTTCTTTCTCACTAGATAGCCTTTATAAATGAGATGTCATTAATCTCCCATTTGCTACAACAGCAGTCTCCAAATTGGTTGACTGTGCACCTCATTAGTGAAAAAGTTCATGTTTTGATGGTTATTTTTATTTATAAATAATAAAACTCACTGCATGAAAGTTTATTATTAAATATATATTTTGCAACTTTATTTTTCATTTTTATTTATTTTTATTAAATATTTTATTATACCACCGTGAGATATAGAATTACAACTTTGTTCATGTTTAGAGGTTTCATTCACATAGTGTTCCAGCACCCCACCCTCCACCAGTGCCCATTTCCCACCTAATTTTTTAAATATTAAAACACTGTGATTGACAAACTTCTTCATATTATAGTTGTCAAAAGTATTCATTGTTCAACACCAGTTCCACCACCAATGTGCCCCTACCACCACCAAAGGCCACAGCCACCACCCACTTCCCTTTCCCCATACCAGCTCCTCTAGTTTGTTGCAACTATATTGATAATTACAATGCACACATGGGCAAGTTCTGGGAAGGACTTGGTTCTGAACTTGATTGTTATCTAAGTCTAGCAGAGTTGGGCATCTGGACCTTCTCTTCTCTCCATTACTCATAATAAAGGCTGCGGAGCTCGTAGCCACGCCCCCAGGGTCCTTGGAGGCGGGGGCTGAGGGAGGGCCTCAATCCTGCTGGCAGGGCCACAGCAGCCCACTTGGCTGCTGGCCCTAGGAGCTGTGTTGAAAGTGGTCAGGGACTGAGCCAGTTTCCCCCTCTGGTGCTCCATGGGTGGCTTGCCCATGTTTTGATGGTTATTTTTATTTATAAATAATAAAGCTCACTGCATGAAAGTTTATTATTAAGTACATACAACTTTTTAAAGTGAAGATGTTAAGTGAATATGTTAAACGTTTGGAAACAAAAGTTCTAATAATTTCTTTCTATGACTTAAGGACCATCATATTCACTGCACCTCTTTGGAAACTATCATTCTAGAAATTAATGAATTCTAACAAAACAAAGCTTATTTTTAAGCAAAACAAGTATCTACATAATGCTGTGAACTGCTTTACTTAAATTTGTAACACAATCACATGGTTTTCACTGAGCAAGTTTAAAGAACACTAACAGTCTTTAATGCAGAACATAGTACAACTTATATTCCCAGTCACAAAAGCAAATGTTTACTGATAGCATCATTCATATGGAGAGATTAATCATAGGGCCAATATTCATACAGTATATACATGCAGTCTAGTTATTTTAAATTTTATTAATATTTTAATAATCTAGTTATTTATTTTATTAATATTTTAATAAATTAAAATAATTAGGGGAAGAGTGATAGTACAACAGGAAATACACTTGCATTGTATGTAATCAACTTGGGTTTAGTCCTCAAGACCCAATGCACATGCCTCCTCCTCGCAGCCTAACCAGGACTGGTCCCTAACTGCAGAGTCAGGAATAAGTCCTGAGCATTGCTAGGTATGCCCCACACCCTTCTAAACGCACTGATTCTGGTATTTTAGTCCAGCAGTTTTTATGTTTTTTTTTATTTTTAGCACAAAACTAAGTTCTATGAGTGGGGAAGTGCACTTTTATTAGAATCTCTTCCACTCCTAACAAGAGGTAGAGTGATGAAACTCGGTGTCATTTAGAACATTCCCTCATTTTAAACCCAATGTCCTGTGTCAGGGTTTCATATTAACAGTGCTACTTCTTCTTGATAAAAGTAGATCAATGACTCTGTACAGGTTATATATCTTCTCAAAGAGACTAGGAACTATCTGGTGAGTGTCTGATAGACTATAACAAGTCTAGTTCATTGTTAAAACTTAAAAGCCTACAGCTTAGCTAGGTAAAGTGAGATATTTTTAGCATAAGAGGAATAAAAACTGAAAAATAAATTCAACAGCTACAATGCAAATATATAATCAGGGGAGGAAAAAAGAAGCATAACTTATTTTATGACAATATGTGACTGTATTCATAAAAACTCAACTTACCTGACTTCTGTATATTCCAATTCATGCAAAAAAAAAGGACCTAACTAGGTAAACGGTTGTTACTGCATTTGACAGAATAAATATCAGGAGTTCATTTTCAACTTCTGGGGACAATACAAACAAAACTCAAAGCACAATGAATTTCAATGTAAACAAAGTTTGATAGTGATATTAAACAGTCTATTTAAAAATAAGAGAATGGGCGCTTCCAGGACCAGCGGCAGTCTTCCCCAGCGGCAGTCTCCCTCACAGGTGTGTGTGTGACCCCTGCATCTCCGCGGACCCAAGTTGCCCCAGGGAAGAGCGGAAACTCCATCCAACGGGAACCAAGGCAAACTGCCTTGGTTTCACCCCGGACCCCTTTGGGCCCCTGCGCTTCCGGGAACATCCCAAAACTCAAAACCGCAAGCGCTGGCGGCGTCTGCGCGCACCTCTTACTACCTATCTTGCATGAGGTACCAGTGAACCTTGGTTGCTACATCCTTGCTACCCACCCAAACTCTGCAAACAGACCAGACACCTACTAACTGTCCTATCTAGTCCCCAAGACCCCATATTTGCAACCTAAAATAGTCATAATGGTAAAGCAACCAAAATTCCATCAAGCTCTGTGAGTGAAATCCACTAGTCCAGATGAGCCAAGCAATACCAATGATTTGTATAACCTCTCTGATAAGGAATTTCGGAAAGAAATGTTAAGAATTCATAAGGAATTCAAAGAAGCAAATGGAATGCAAACTCAATAAAATACAAGAGGACATGATAGAAGAAGTGAGGAAAATGCAAATGGAAATGACAGTTATTAAAAATGAGGTAAATGAAATGAAAAACACAATGGAAAGCCAGCATAGCAGAATAATAGCTACTGAAGAAAGAATTAGTGATCTCGAGGATGAGTTCCAAAGATTCGCTACACAACACCAGAAGATAGAAAAAAGACTCACAATTACCGAACAGACCACAAAAGATAATCGGGATGAAGCCAGAAGAAACAACATACGGATCATTGGGGTCCCAAAAGGCCAAGAAGAAAACCCTGATGAAGAAGAAACTGCCAAAGCCATAATTGCTGAGAAGTTCCCGGAACTAAAGAATGCTTGCCTCAAGATCCAGGAGGCCCGTAGGATACCAATAAAGAAACCCCAACAAGAATACTCCAAGACACATCTTAATAAAAATGACAAAAACTATAGATAGAGATAGAATACTGAAAGCAGCAAGATCAAAGAAGGAAATCACATAAAAAGGAACATCTCTAAGATTTACAGCAGACTTCTCTGATGAAACACTCCGAGCCCGAAAACAATGGTGGGATATTGTGAAAAGACTCAATGAACTGCAGGCCTCACCAAGAATTCTTTACCTGGCCAGACTCACATTCAGATATGAAGGAAAGATACACAACTTCATGGATAAGCAACAACTCAGGAACTTCATGGACTCAAAACCAACCTTAAAGAAGGACTGGAAGTGTCTACTGTAATATGACCAAACCCATAAGCACAACCAGCACAAACAGAAAGATGACACAAAATCCGATGACAATAATCTCCCTCAATGTCAATGGTCTAAATGCACCAATTAAGAGACACAGAGTAACAAAATGGATTAAAAAATTGAGCCCAACATTCTGTTTGTCTACAAGAAACGCATCTGAATAATCAGAACAAACACAGACTCAAAATCAATGGGTGGAAGACCATTCTCCATGCAAACAACTCCTCCAAAAGGCTGGTGTGGCCATATTAGTATCAGATAATATAGACTTCAGGTTCAAAAAGGTTAGAAGGGACAACAAAGGACATTTCTTATTACTTAAGGGGGTATGTACACCAGGAAGAAACTACACTACTAAACATATATGCACCCAACGAGGGGCCAGCAAAATATATAAAACAACTGCTAAGAGACCTCAAAGAAGACATTAACAGTAGCACAATAATAGTTGGAGACTTCAACACTGCTCTATCTACGATGGATAGATCAACAAGACTGAAACTCACCAAGGAAATATTGGCCCTCAAGGAAGAAATGGAAGAAAGAGAGCTAGTAGATATATACAGGGCTCTTCATGCCAAAAAAGCTGAATACACATTTTTCTCTAGTGCACATGGAACATTCTCCAAGATAGACCATATGCTGAGCCACAAAGCATACCTCAATAAAACATAAAAGATAGAAATTGTGTCCGCAATCTTTTAAGACCATGATGCACTGAAAATGGAAGTTAACCATACACAGAAACAGGGAGTCAAAGCAAACACCTGGAAACTGAACAGCTCACTCCTGAACAACAAATGGGTCATAGAAGAAATCAAACAGGAAATCCAAATATTTCTGGAAACAAATGAAAATGAAGACACCAACTATAAGAACTTGTGGGACACGGCCAAAACCCCTGTTAAGAGGGAAGTTTATAGCTCTGCAAGCATTCATCAGGAAACAAGAAAGGGCCCACATAGATAACCTGACTACACAGCTGAAGAAATTAGAAAAAGACCAACAAAAGGGCCCAACCCAGGCAGAAAAAAGGAAATAATAAAACTTAGAGAGGAAATCAATGAGTTGGAAACCAAAAAAAAACAATCCAAAAGATTAATGAAACCAAGAGCTAGTTTTTTGAAAAGTTAAACAAGATTGACAAACCATTGGCAAGACTTGTAAGGACAGGGAGAAGAGAGAACCCAAATAAACAGAATCAGAAATAAAAAGGGTTACATCACAACAGAAACCACAGAAATCCAAAAGATCATCAGAGATTACTTTGAGAGCCTGTATGCCGTGAAAAATGAGGAATCTAGAAGAAAGGAATCAATTCCTGAAGTCCTATAACCTCCCACGGCTGAAATAAGAAGACCTCAAATACCTGAATAAGCTTATCACCATTGAGGAAATAGAAAAAGTAATTAAAAGTCTGCCCAAACACAAAAGCCCAGGTCCAGATGAATTCCTAGTGAACTCTACCAAACCTTTAAGGAGGACCTACTGCCAGTCCTATTCAAGCTCTTCCAGGAAATAGAAGAAACAGAAACACTCCCAAACACACCTTCTACTGAGGCACATATCACCCTGATACCCAAAGCAGGGAGAGACAACACAAACAAAGAAAATTACAGACCAATATCCCTGATGGACACAGATGCTAAGATCTTCAACAAAATACTAGCAAACAGAATCCAAAGACTCATCAAGAAGATTGTACATCATGTCCAAGTAAGATTCATCCCGGGAATGCAAGGATGGTTCAACATTCGCAAGTCAATCAACATAATACATCATATCAATAAAAGAAAAAATAAAAACAATATGATCCTGTCAATAGACGCAGAGAAAGCGTTTGATAATATCCAGCACCTGTTCATGATTAAAACCCTCCAGAATATGGGAATTGAAGGGACTTTCCTCAAGATAGTTACAGCCATCTACCAAAAGCCCACAGCGAGCATCATTCTAAATGGGGAAAGTTGAAAGCCTTCCCCCTGAGATCAGGGACAAGACAAGGTTGCCCACTCTCACCCCTTTTATTCAATATAGTACTGGAAGTACTTGCCATAGCAATCAGAGAAGAAAAGGACATCAGGGCATCCAGATAGGCAAGGAAGAAGTCAAGCTATCATTTATTTGCAGACGACATATTATACCTAGAGAACCCCTAAA
>JAJIBD010026572.1:0-84945 GCA_021461705.1 Cryptotis parvus
TAGTTGGAGACTTCAACACTGCTCTATCAACGATGGATAGATCAACAAGACTGAAACTCACCAAGGAAATATTGGACCTGAAGGAAGAAATGGAAGAAAGAGAGCTAGTGGATATATACAGGGCTTTTCATGCCAAAAAAAGCTGAATACACATTTTTCTCTAGTGCACATGGAACATTCTCCAAGATAGACCACATGCTGAGCCACAAAGCATACCTCAATAAAATTAAAAGATAGAAATTGTGTCAGCTATCTTTTCAGACCATGATGCACTTAAAATGGAAGTTAACCGTACACAGAAACAGGGAGTCAAACCAAACACCTGGAAACTGAACAGCTCACTGCTGAACAACAAATGGGTCATAGAAGAAATCAAACAGAAAATCCAAAGATTTCTGGAAATAAATGAAAATGAAGATACCAATTATAAGAACTTAGGGACACGGCAAAAGCCGTGTTAAGAGGGAAGTTTATAGCTCTGCAAGCATTCATCAGGAAACAAGAAAGGGCCCACATAAATAACCTGACTACACAGCTGAAGACATTAGAAAAAGACCAACAAAAAGGAGCCCAACCCAGGCAGAAAAAAAGGAAATAATAAAACTTAGAGAGGAAATCAATGAGTTGGAAACCCAAAAAAACAATCCAAAAGATTAATGAAACCAAGAGCTGGTTTTTTGAAAAAAATAAACAAGATTGACAAACCATTGGCAAGACTTGTAAGGACAGGGAAAGAGAAAACCCAAATAAACAGAATCAGAAATAAAAAGGGTGACATCACAACAGAAACCACAGAAATCCAAAAGATCATCAGAGATTACTTTGAGAGCCTGTATGCCGTGAAACATGAGAATCTAGAAGAAATGGATCAATTCCTGAAGTCCTATAACCTCCCCACGGCTGAAACAAGAAGACCTCCAATACCTGAATAAACCCATCACTATCGAGGAAATAGAAACAGTAATTAAAAGTCTGCCCAAACACAAAAGCCCAGGTCCAGACGGATTCCCTAGTGAACTCTACCAAACCTTTAAGGAGGACCTACTGCCAGTCCTTTTCAAGCTCTTCCAGGAAATAGAAGAAACAGAAACACTACCAAACAGCTTCTACGAGGCACATATCACCCTGATACCCAAAGCAGGGAGAGACAAAACACAAAGAAAGAAAAACTACAGACCAATATCCCTGATGAACACGGATGCTAAGATCTTCAACAAAATACTAGCAAACAGAATCCAAAGACTCATCAAGAAGATTATACATCATGACCAAGTTGGATTCATCCCGGGAATGCAAGGATGGTTCAACATTCGCAAGTCAATCAACATAATACATCATATCAATAAAAGAAAAAATAAAAACCATATGATCCTTTCAATAGACGCAGAAAAAGCATTTGACAAGATCCAGCACCCGCTCATGATTAAAACGCTCCAGAAAATGGGAATTGAAGGGACTTTCCTCAAGATAGTTACAGCCATCTACCAAAAGCCCACAGCAAGCATCATTCTAAATGGGGAAAGTTGAAAGCCTTCCCCCTGAGATCAGGGACAAGACAAGGTTGCCCACTCTCTCACCTCTTTTAATTATTTGATTTTTCAAGGAGATATAATTCCAAGGTCTAGGGTGTGTGCCTTGGCACTGCTGTGTGTGTAATAAAATAGGCAGGTTTTCTTATAATTTTCAAAAGTTACTTCTAAAGGCACAGAACTCATAGCCAAAATTGGACAGGGATTCTAAAAAAAATATGTGTTTACTGAAAGTGTCAAGTCCAAATCAAAATAGTATTAATCATGATAAAGTAAAGGAGTCAGTTTGAAAAGGCGTATTTTGAATAGAAAAACATATTGAAATTTTCCAGAATTTGTTAAATTGACTCTCATCCAAATCACTGCCCTTTAACTGAAAGTGTTATGTAATGGGGGCGCAGTTTTATTCCATTTGGATTATCATTTTGGCCATTTTTTCCCCTCTTCCCACTCTATCCTAGAATCTTTTCCATTGCTTTCTCTCTTCCTCTTCTATACTTTCTTTTAAGTTCTCATTTACAAACTGACCATCCACACTTTCCCCAGAATTAATCTGTCCTATTACTATTCCTCAAGTCTTGGGTGCTATTTTTCCTTAAAAAATTTTAGGTTTTTTTTTATTATGGTTCAAACTACATGGGTACAATAGTGTTAAAGTGACAGTAGAGCTGTACCCCACCTTCATCAAAGGGCATACGCGTCTCCACCATGGTCCCTATTTCTGCAAGGAAACACCCAACTTCTCAGTTTTCACAGCTATGCTCTTTTTGGTGACAAATATAACAGTCTGTGCAATGCTGAAAAACAGTATTTCACCAACTAGGTTTTTAGGAAAACTGGTTTCTTCTCAATTAGAAAAATTAACTTTTCATTCATGACTAATACTTTCCCCCTTCAGTAATGGGCTGAGGACAATTGTAACATCTACCATTAACTGTAAACTGGGGTCTAAAACCTTTATAATCCATATTTAAACAACCCCTCCCTACCTCCTGCAGATTCTGATCTCTGAAAAACTCCATAGACTCAAATACCAACTTCCAGTTCTATACACATTGTCAGAGAGTGTCTCCCATGTAGAATGAAAAACAGGAAAATCAGTTTGAAGAACAGTATTTGAGGTCATTTTGTAGGAAGTACCTGTTTTTCCACTACAGATAGACTGTTGCAGTCTCTCTAGAACCTTTTAAATGCAGCTGTTAAAGAATGATAGAGAATGATTCACTTTTTAATTTATTCATTAAAGAACAGACATATAAAATATTAGAATGGCTTGGGCTGGGGAGTTGTTAGTTTGGGTTTGTGTTTTGGTGCCATACCCTACAGTGTCAGGAATTACTCCTGACTCTGAACTCAGGGGTCTCTCCTGGAGGGCTTGGGAGACCATCTGGGATACTGGGTATTGAACAAGGGCACTACCAACTGTACCATTGTTCAGGCCTAAATTATTATAAATATTTTAATAATGTGATAAAACATCTACATGTTTAGTTCTTCATCTTCAATTCTTATACATTATTACATGGATAAAGAAGATAATTCACTTACATTCTCATCTCCTAATAGTAGGTTAGGGAACTGCTTAACACTTATAGCAGCATTTTACATTATAACTATGATATGTATTTTACATTATATAAAGATATTATAGTATTTACATTCTCTTATAACTATAATAAGAAATATGTTATTTCACATTATAAACATATTCAATTAAACCCATTCACCACTTTTAAATTTAGTCATGTACTCAGAACCTAAACAATTCAAACACTCTTGATTTCAGTCTAGACTTGCCTAATGGAATGTTTGGATTTTTTTTAATAAGTAAATATTTACTTGAGAATTATCTTCACCTATTCAATGTTTATGAGGGAATGATCTGGTGAAAGATTTGGGTCCTTTTGCTACCATAAAAGAGCAGATGAGTTGACAGGCTACATCTCAGAAAGACTCAATTCACACTGCCTTGAGGCCTGTAATGCAGGAGCTGAGATACAACATAGGCCTAGAAGGCCCTATGAATCCCCAGTACTTTTCAACTCACAAGATTAAAAGAATGTGCCTTATAATAGAGTAATAGCAAAGTAATACAGGAATCAGAAAACAGATATAAGTCTAGCCTTGAGGGTCGAAATCAATCATTCTACCGTTATACAAGGTGACCTGGTCATCACACATGATGATGCCACTCACAATTCATCAAAAGGAGAGATGGCCAAGAAAGCGTTCAGTGAAGCCCCAGAGCTATAGTACACCTGGAAGGGCACTTGCCTTGTACACAGTCAACCTGAATTCAATCCTCAGCATCCCATATGGTCCCCTCAGCAGCGTCAGGAGTAATTCCTGAGTGAAGAGCCAGGAGTAACCCCTGAGTCTCACCGGGTGTGACCACACACACACACACACACACAACACACACACACACACACACACACACAAAGTAAAACAAAAAAATGAAGAAAGGGAGCATTCAGTGAAATCAGAGAATAAATATTTGGTTTGAGGCCCCAACATTTCTATGCCATAGTTTGGTAGCTCACTTTATATAATTTCGGGCTCAATTGGGTTTCCAGTAGCAATTATCCCTTCCCCTTCAGTCCACCATCCTTCCCACCTTACCTCACCAATGCCTGTTATGGTGTCCCTAGATCTGGAGCTCACTTTCTTCCCTGAGAAGCTCCAGCCTATCTCTACTAGAGGAGCTGCAGGGAAATATTATAGTTGAAATGGGAATTAGGGCACTTGGCCTTGAACCGACACATACAAAGTCACTGTGCTTACAGGGTTTAGTGAGCAGGGAATCAAAAGCTACCTGACTTCATTTCACACGGGGCCACTTGCTCAACCTCCTACATGCCCACATTTTCCATTCCTGGAAAGACAAACAATGGTGCTATTTCTCTAGTAAGTCAGGAGGGGTATGTCAAGTATCTAAAAATGCCTAGTACTTGTCATGAAATGCTTATTGATAACATGTACATAGTTTGTAATGTCTATAAATTAAATTATTCAGAATGTTATATAAACATATATGAACATTTACATCTACTTTATCAAAAGATTGGACTTCAGATAATTGTCGAGGAAGGAAACACCGGAAGTACTTCTCTATGTGTGTAGCACTCCGCCTTTTCCCTTTCCAATAGTTGTGTGCCTACTCATGTCTCCTGTTAATTATCTCCAACATTATTATAATTATCGATATTGCCACCAACAGCAATCCTTTCCGTCTTTCCAAAGGTTCATCATGGATGTCGACAAGTGATTCTATATATCCCTTTCTGTGTCTCTTAGTGCACCTGCATCTGCTCCATTATCATCTCTCTCACTAGGCAAAGTTGTGAAACATCTGTTGGCTGTCAGTATATGGTTCCCTAAATTTGTTCTGAAGGCTTCCCTGAACCAGCAACACCACAGTTCTTTCTACAATCATGGAAACTTTGAAGACTATGATCCTTTTCAAAACTCTTCTTGAAAACACTAACATTAGTTTACAGCTATTTTTTCAAATAGCACACACACACACACACACACACACACACACACACACATATATATATATATATATATATATATAAATAATATACAACTACATGCAGTCTAGGATTTCAGAAAATTCAGATTGAGATACTGCATACAGTATATTCATACTCATGACATTTTTATAATAATCTCCATAGTGGACCCAGCTCTTAAGTAAGCATTTCAGTAAAATGCTCTGTTTCCAGGACAAGCAGAAGACAAAGGTGATATGGACTTTAAAAAAAAAAAAACAGGAAAGACTACTGGAATTTTTTTCTACTCACAGAGTTGATACCATGAATTTGCATAATATAAATCAATTTCAGATTTAAATATTTTCACTGTATCACTGTCTTCCCATTCACCATCAATTGGCTGGAGCGGGCACCAGTAACATCTCTATATGTCCTGTCTCATGAAAGTAGAGCCCAAGGGCACCTGCTTGCTGCAGGAACGTAAAGAGCCTCAAACCATTCCATCAGGACATGGAATGAGGTCTAAAATTGTTACTGGCATTTGGCATATCAAATACGACACAGGTAGCTTGACAGGCTCTGCCATGCGGGTAGCATACTCTTGTAGTCATCTCTAAATCCAACATTTATTAATGAAACGTGTGGCCGCAAGTGGCCCGCATGAGCGAGGCTGTGATAGGCTGGTCTGCTGGGTGGAGTTCTGAAGAGGGAGAAGTCCAGATGTGGAAAATGGAAGCCCTCATGGAGTGGGGGGTCATCTGGCTTGTTGCAAGGCTCTGCTGGGGTGCGGGCCAGGGCTAGAACCCTCCATCCTTCCTGTGTGCCTCCTGAGTGGCTGGGCACAGGGAGAGCCAGTAGCAGCTCTGCCCCATGTTTGTGAATCTCTGGATCAGCATACCTGAGCCAGATTTAAAAAAGACTGCTGCAGGGTGGATCTCAATGAGCCGGACTGTGATAGGCTGGTCTGCTGGGTGAAGTTCTGAAGAGGGGGAAGTCCAAATGTGGAAAATGGAGGCCCTCACGGAGTGGGGGAGGGGTCGTCTGGCTTGTTGCAAGGCTCTGCTGGGGTAGCGGGCCAGCTCTAGAACCCGCCATCCTCCTTGGGTTCCTCGTGAGCGGCTGGACACAGGGAGAGCCAGTAGCAGCTCTGCCCTAGTCTTTGAGTCTCTCTCATGGCTAGTAAACATAACTTAATTATTAATCAAATAAAGGTATATTAAAATACTGTTTGGGGCATATATTAAAAACTTTTGGAATAACTAGTGCTAGCTACGCTGCAGGAACACAAGTCCTTTTGATTGTTGTTGGAAAGATAATTTAGACATTTGAACCAGTAATGACAATTTTCATGTGGAAAACAGTTTGATTTAGCAAAAGGATGCTCACTGCAGCATGATTTACTTTCATGAAAAACTTCATATCTATTAAGAGAGTAAGTTAAGAGTAAGTTAATAATGTAAATAACTTATGTCCACTAACAAAATACAGGGGCTGAGAATGTGAGGCGTAAGTTCAATCGTGGGCACCAAATGGCCCCAAAGCAACACCAGAGCGGCTCTTGTGAACCCCAGGCATCACCCCTACTAAAAAAGAAGGGCTGGAGTGATAGTCCAGCGGGAGGGAGTCTACCTTGCACGTGGCTAACCACATCCCTCAAGGTCCCCAGAGCACCACCAAGAGTGATTTCTGAGTGCAGAGACAGGAGTAACCCCTGAGTATCACTCGGCATGACCCAAAAGGTCAAAAAAGAATTTAAAAACATTATAATTCTATAGTGGTTATCTGCACAATCAAAAATTGTGACTTTATTGTTTTCATAGGCATCAAAAAGATGTTCACAATGTGCTAAGTCAAAAAGGAGGTAAAAAATCATGACTAAAAAGGACAAAAATGTTTTATTTATTTAGTTTATATATACAAGCATATGTGCATGCATATATATATATATATATATATATCTTAGAATATATGTCAGGAGAATTTTAAGTAGTGTTCACCAAAATGTTAAAAGTGACTAGTATGTGGGTATGCTCTGATGTGGGTTATTTCTGCTTTCTTTTTACTCTCCACAAAGAACCAAGAATAGTTTTATAATAACAAAAAAAACCCATGCATATTCAACTTTTAGGAAAACACATATTCAAAGACTCTTTAACTCTAACAATTATTTTTAATTAGATAAGCAATATCTTGTTCGTATAGTATTTGACATATATGTATATATAATACCTGCATCATGGGTATTAATTTCCAGGTTACTTAGACCTATGATAACAATTCATACATACCATTATTAATCTTAAAAAGCTTAAAAATGCTTTAAGCATTTTTTAAAACATTAAAAATGCTTTAATTTTCCCTCAGAAAAATCTATCCCTTTTCACATTTTGAAAGTTCCTTAACCCCACACTATAGGAGCTATTTTGAAGACAGTAAGGAACCACAAACTAAGATTTCTAAGGCTTAAAAAGACCTTTATGTTTTAAATCTCTTTGCAAATTTAAATAAGTTTTATTCTTGGTTATCCTCTGAATCTCAATTAGAAACATTCTTACTGTTAGAAATTCAAAACTGACAGTGATAATACTCTTAAGATTATTAGAATCCAAGAAAAACACAAGCGAGGCTAGAGTGATAGCACAGTGGGTGAGAACATTTGCTTGCATGTGGTCGACCTGGGTTCAATCCTCGGCATCTCATATGGTCCCCGAGCACTGCTATGAGTTATTCCTGAGTGCAGAGCCAGGAGTAACCCCTGAGCATCGCTGGGTGTGACCCCCATCCCCCCCAAAAGAAAAACACAAGCGTGGCATTTAGCAAACACAATGGACAGTGAACATGGTATGAAGCTGATTATTTGTCGCAGGATGGTCTGGAGAGGCAAACAAAACATCAGAATAACTAAGAATAAAATACCTGGGGCCAACAGTACAGAAATTAAAGCACATACTTTGCATGTGGCTGACCCAGTTCAATCAAACAAACAAGAGCTCTTTAGAGTATCATTGCTGACACCAAAGTTTGAGAATCCCTGTTTCAAGATCATGGGTCCAGAGAAGACAGAACAAAGCTGACCCAGGTTCAATTCCCAGCACCTCATCTGGTCTCTTGAGCCCTGCCAGGAGCCATCCCTGAACACAGAGTGAGGAGTAAGCCCAGAGCACTGGTGCATGTGACTCAAAAAACAAACAAACAAAAGCATCATCACTTCCATTTCTACAAATAATGAAGAAACTAGGACTTCAAGTCCAGTAAATGCCATCAATCATAAACCAAATATCAAAATCTCATAAAATACCCACCACAATATCAACAATGATATTAATCTCCTAGTGGATGTGTTTTGTGTCATGAAATGGCTTCGCATGTTTTACATCAGTTACAATATATTCAACATATTCAATGGATCCACATACCAACAATCACAATTATGCGGGACAATGAAACACAAAAGACCACAAACAGTCCCGCAATGATTTCTGCAAGCTTGGAACAATGATGCCCAAACAAGCTCCTCCTGCTCAGGCAACTTCACAACAATGCTTCTTTCTTCAGGCTGGCTATTCTTTCTTGTCCCCTAGGGAACTGGACACAAATTCATTTTCAAAAGAGGGAGTTTCAATTCCCATGAAGTTACTTTTAAAAACTGTCTGAAATTAGCCTTCAGAAACACAATCCGCACTTTTATTTTCATAGCAGCACTGTTCACAATAGCCAAAACCTGGAAACAGCCAGTATGCCCGAGAACTGATGACTGGATAAAGAAACTGTGGTACATCTACTACGATGGAATACTATGCAGCTGTCGAGAAAAAATGAAGTTATGAAATTTTGCTATAAATGGATGGATATGGAAAGAATCATGTTGAGTGAAATTAGTCAGAAGGAAAGGGAGAGACATAGAATGACTGCATTTATTTGCATGGCATAAATATACTAGGTGATCTTACCAAAAGTGGAAATTACCACAAGCGTGTGGGAGTCAGAGGTTGGTTTAGATAGAGAAAGGAACATGAGTGAATAAATGTCTAAAGTTCTGATGCTAACATAGAACTGAGCATTAAGGACAGACAAAAAATACAAATGATGGCTTCTAAGTGTATGCGTAGTGCAACCCACAATGTGGGAGAAGGAGGAGAGAGAGAGAGGGAGAGGAGAGGAGATAAAGAACCTGCCATTTAGGCGGGATGTGGGAGGGGGGGAATTGGGGACATGGGTGGTGGCTGAGGGGCACTGGTGGAGGGCGGGGTGCTGGAACACTGTGTGACCGAAACCCCCAAGCGTGAGCAACTTTGTAATTGTATATCTCACGGTGGTATAATAAAATGTTTAAAAAAAAAAAAAAAAAAAAAATCTAATTATATGTATTTTGTAATATATCTCAAATACTGTAAATAAAAGTAAAATAAATCAATGAAAAAAAAAAAAAAAAGAAACCTACCGGTCTGAGTCATAGCACAGCAGGGAGGGAGGGCGTTTGCCTTCTTCGTGGCGACCCAGGTTCGATCCCCAGCATCCCATATGGTCCCCGAGCACTGCCAGGAGTGCAAAGCCAGAAGTGACCCCTGAGCGTCACTGGGTGTGACACAAAAAGCAAAAAAAAAAAGAGAGAGAGAGCCCTACCTAGTAGGTACTAATGGAGTTAAAAATAATCCATTGGGAGCCAGAGTGAGGGCAGAGTTCTTAGGACATTTGCCTTGTAAACAGCCAATCCCAGTTCAATCCCTGGTCTCCCATAAGGTCTCCCAAGCACTGCCCGGAGTATTTCCTGAGTGCAGAGCCAGGCACAACCCCTGAGCATTGCCAGGTGTGACCCAAAAAGCAAAATTGGAATCAATGGCACTAGTATAATCCCCAGAGATTTTTCCCTTTTCACCTAAACAACTTTTCTCTGGTCTAACCATTCTTCATTGCTTAGATGCGCACTTCCCTTCCATACTAACTCATTCCATTTCTTTTTCAGGAATTACTCCCAGCAGTGCTCAAGGGACCATATGGGATTGCTCGAGAGGGCACCAATAATATCTCCATTCATGCCTGCTGCATGCTACTGCAGCCCAAGGGCCTCTGCTCACTCCAGGAACACGAGAGCCTCAAACCATTCCTTCAGGTCATGGGAATGAGGTCTATAATTGTTACTGTTTTTGGCATATTGAATACTACACAGGTAGCTTGCCAGGCTCTGCCGTGCAGGTTTTACACATATGTTTTATATATATGTTATGTATATATATGTGATATCAGGAAAAAATCGAAAATCAAATTTGTTTTTAGGCAAAAAACAGAAAGAAAATTCTGCGTTGTTTTTAATAAATAAACGACAAAACTGAACTGTTAATGTGAGACTACCTCTCTTCCTTATTTGACTCTACAAGAACAGGTGGGCCCTGGATATGATTACCAGGTAATATGATTACCACTCAGACTCAAAGTCTGAGTGGTAAAGCCTCAGACTTTGCATGCATGAGAATCCCCAGCACCACAAAACTCTATGATAAAATTAAATAAAATACAATAGGGAAGAGGGGTTGGAAAACAAATAATTATAGGGTTGCTATAATCAACTGCGCTTTCAGTTGATTATAGTCTGGAACTATTGAGAGAACTTAAATATTTTAATTTTTTAAAAATAATAAAAATCCAAAAAGTTCAATAAAAGGCTTCAGATTTGTCCTTGATGGCATTGTGCTTCACTACCATAGAAAAGTGATTATTTGCAAGAACTTTCTCATACTTCATTTAAATCCCAAACACTTGTAAACATTAACTCCAAGATCATTAAAAATGTCCCCTAGACATAGGAATTGAAAATGCAATTTCCTCTTCCATAACTTCTGTTTAATGTGCAAAGATCATTTGATACATGATGTCAAAAGGAAAGTATGGATGAGAAATAAATGTTCTATCCCTTAGTGTCACCTTACTGCTTGTTAGTCCATTTCCTGGAAATACAATAGTTAGAAAGACTAGAAAGTATTTAATTTCTTGGCTGAAGAGACAAGACAGGAGGTACTGTACTTGCCTTGTATGTGACTAACCCTTATTAGAATCTCTGACATCACATACTGTCCCCCAGTTACCTCCAGTGTTCAGTCCTGAGCAGAGCTAGGAGGTGTCCCTGAGCACCATGAGATGTGCCCAACCACAATTTTTAAGAAAAGAAAAAAAGAAAGGGAAAGCTTTTATGACAGAGTTACACTGTCAGGTAAGGCCTATATGGACAGCTTTAAAACTCAGTTCTAGAGATTGTTGTCCTATATTAGGGTGGGGGGGAAGGACTTAAAAGTGCGGTACTTTCAACTTTTTGGGGACCTGGGAATTCTAGGAAAATTTCAAACCTGCTCCTGAATTCCAGTGGCATCCATAAATATATAAAAGATATAATAATAAAACAAATATATAAAAGATATAAAAGGCATATATATGTGTATAGATACAGACATATATATATATATACACACACATATATGTATATTTATATATATTTATATATTTGCACTGGGAGTTAGAAAGCAAAAACTTACCATGATAGATTTGTAACAGACATTGCAGCAATTTGTGAAGGAGCCTGACTGAGCAGTCTGTACGGTCTGTACTTAGTTTCAAATAAGGGAGAAGATCACCCGTGGTCACACAGCTGAGTATCTTCCTTTGCTGTTAGAGCCACTTAGTTACAATTTCGTAGACCTATGAAGAAAAAGAACATAATATAAAGATCGATAAAGCTAAAACCTCAAAACAACCTTAGCATCTATTAAAAGACAAATGTATAAAGATGTTATAAATATAAAATGGAATACTATTAAGATGTTATAAAAATGCAATGGAATACTATACAACAATACTATATATACTACATAGCATATAGTATATATATTATACTATATATATATACAATAGTATGCTGGATGACAGGCTTGGCTAACTTGGGAGCTTTATTCACAACTTAACCTATTTACATGTTCTTAAGCCAAGGTTCATTCTAATGAGATCTCTCTTCTATGTAAACACTAATAGAGGATGTGCCAGTTACAGAAGTCACCTTGACTCTGGATAACTTCCTGACTTATAATACATCTACTAAGACATTTATGTTATCTAGATTGGGCACAGCTCCTCTTTATACCTACTGTACCCAGCATGGGACAGTTAGAATTTACCAGGAGACGCCACCCTGGCTACATTGAGACTATGATTTTAGATTATAGGAAGGATCATACTAGCTTTTCAAGTCCGGCCCAGGTATGCTGATCCAGAGTCTCACAGACATGGGGCAGAGCTGTTACCACCTCTCCCTGTGCCCAGCCGCTCACTAGGCACCCAGGAGGGGATGGCGGGTTCTAGCCCTGTCCCGCCACCCCAGCAGAGCCTCGCAACAAGCCAGACGACCCCCACTCCATGAGGGCTGTCATTTTCCACATCCGGACTTCCCTCTTGTCAGAACTCCACCCAGCAGATGAGCCTATCACAGCCCGGATCATTGACACCCACCCTGCAGCAGTCTTTTCAAGTCCGGCCCAGGTATGCTGATACAAAGACTCACAGACATGGGGCAGAGCTGCTACCGGCTCTCCCTGTGCCCAGATGCTCAGGAGGCACCCGGGAGGGATGGCGGGTCCTAGGCTTGGCCCGCCACAGCAGCAGACCCTCGCAACAAGCCAGCCGATCCCCACTCCATGAGGGCTGCCATTTTCCATATCTGGACTTCCATCTAATTAGAACTCCACCCAGCAGACGAGCCTATCACAGCCCAACTTTCGCAGCTGCAAGCAGCTGCAAGGTTCATCAATAAATGCTGTATTTAGAGGTGACTACAAGAATATGCCACCAGCACGGCAAGCCTGGCAAGCTACCCGTGTCACATTTGATATGTCATATTTGATATTTTATAGACCTATAGATAGGTCTATAATTGTTCCCATGACCTAATATAATGGTTTGAGGCTCCTTATTTTCCTGGAGCAAGTAGATGCCCCTTGGGCTCTACTAGCATGAGACAGGACATAAGGAGATGTTACTGGTGCCCGCTCGAGCAAATGGATGATGAACAGGGAAGACAGTGATACAGTGATCATACTAGTTTGCCCTCATGCAGTCAATTGTGATCCCTTTCAATATACAGAGATCGAGATAATCAGAAACACCCCTGTTGCAGATAATAAATAAAAAGGACCTTGTGGATACCATCTAGATTACATGAAGCCCATGAAATTAAGATGTATTACTTTATACCAGCCCCCTCTCTCTGTCCAGTGTCTTATATAAGAGATAACCTCTGAAGGGATTAGTCTTTGGCATACTCCTTTGTTTATACCTATAATAAGGTATGGCACCACCCTTCTACATTCTTCTACACTCTTCTATCTAGAAGCTGTTTAGGGGTCTTTGTTGACAGGATTCTCCCTGTCAACAGTTAGATTACTTTTGTGTATATAAGGGGATGACTTGAGGCACTTATCCCTTTTTTTTGGGTAGGAATCCTCTTGGATGAGATCCTCTCTCTTGGCTCTCTTGTTGATTTGGGCTCTCTTTTTTATGGTCTAAGTTCTGACCAGAGCTAGAGTTCTTTCATTATATTGGATTGCGGTGGTAGAGTTTTTGTACTATTAAAACTCTTTTTTGAACTGCGCCGGACTCATGAGTTTTCTTGTGTTTCCCCCGGCGGCCTTGGAGGTAGAAGAGAACTTCTGTCCTGATACTGTTGGGGACCCCAGCGGCTTCCCGACAACAGTATATTATACAGCTATAAGAATATAAATCTGAAATGACATGGATTTTAGGTATTGTGCTTAAAAAGGAGAGAGAAACAGAGAGATAGAAGAAAAATGCATGCAAAAAGGGTAGGTTGGGGGGATCAGGGGTGAGGGGAAACAGGGCACATGGTATTAGGAAATGTACACTGGTGGATGGATGGGTGACAGAACACTATATGACTGAACCTAATCATGAAAAGCTTTGTAATGATCTATTGCACACTGATTCAATAAAAAATATAATAATCATAACTTTTGACTTTGAACCTTTTTCGCTTTTGGCTCCCTCAGCTTTGCGGCTTTTGGCTTTTTGCTCTTTGGCCTTTTGCTCCAAAGAGCAAAAGGAGACAGACATGGGGCAGAGCTGCTATTGGCGCTCACTGTGCCCAGCAGTTCATGAGGGTGCCCGGGAGGGATGGCAGGTTCTAGCCCTGGCCCGCCACCCTAGCAGAGATCCTCACAACAAGCCAGACGACCCTCCACTCCATGAGGACCTCCATTTTCCACATCTGGACTTCCCCCTCGTCAGAACTCCACCCAGCAGACCAGCCTATCACAGCCCGGCTCTCGCATTCATCAATAAATGCTGGATTTTGAGATGACTACAAGAGTATGCTACCCACGGCAGAGCCTGGCAAGCTACCCGTGTCGTATTTGATATGCCAGATACCAGTAAGAATTATAGACCTCATTCCCATGATCTGATTGAATGGTTTGAGGCTCTTTATGTTCCTGGAGCAAGCATGTGCCCTTAGGCTCTACTTGCATGAGACAGGTCA
This sequence comes from Cryptotis parvus, assembly GCA_021461705.1. Classification (NCBI taxonomy): domain Eukaryota; kingdom Metazoa; phylum Chordata; class Mammalia; order Eulipotyphla; family Soricidae; genus Cryptotis; species Cryptotis parvus. The sequence goes on from JAJIBD010026572.1 coordinate 14,562, forward strand.
TATGGAGATGTTACTGGTGCCCGCCGCAGCCAATCGATGATGAACAGGGAAGACAGTGAGACAGTGAATCATAAAGTACTATGGTTAGTGAAATAAGCCAGATGGAGAAGACACTGTGGATTTCACTAATGCATGCTATGAACATTTATCCTAGAGAGTACTGTGCTTCAGGCTATGAAAGAAAAAATTAATAAACTGAATAAGACAAAAATAATCTATGGACAGTGAGATTAAGTACTGGTTACCAGAAGGGGTAGGCAAACAGTTATGGGTAAGGACTAGAAAGATAATAGAACAAGTAGGACACTTGTCCTGCATGTGATTGACCCAGCTTTGACCCCTGCTACCACAGATAGCCCCTGTGTTCTGCCAGGATTATCCCTGAGCAGAGAGCCAGGAGGAACCCTTAGCACTGCTGGATACAACCCAAGAAAACCTCTCGCCCCCACCCCCTCAAAAAGAGTCCTGGGTTTAGTAAAAGTCATCATTTATATGGAAAATGGTAGAATAAAATAGAATTAAACTGTTAGTGGTAAATTCAATGCAGTATATACATGTTGACTTTAAATGATCTTGTCACTTGTCTTTCCATTGTTCATCGATTTGCTGGAGGGGGCACCAGTAATGTCTCCATTTGTTGAGAATGAGGTTCATTATTGTTACTGTTTGGGGCATAATGAATATACCACAGGTAACTTGCCAGACTCTGCTGTAGCTGTGGGCTCACCCCAGGAGGCCCAGTCTTTAAATGACTTTAAATGATACACACCTAAATACTGCTATAATTCACTATAAAATCAATTAATAACTTAAAATGAAAAAGAAATTTATAGTATTTCCTAATTCATACCACAAGTTCTGTTATGCCTCTCAACTTTTCCCTTCCCACAAAAAAATAAGGTATTAACATTATCTTAGGAATTTGTTATTTTACCTTTATCAATATTCTTTTTAGAGTGACTTGTAACTAATGTCATTATTCTAATATGTCATCAAAATACTTCTACTGAATTAACTCTACAATGTTTTACCAATGTTTTCCCCTTGCATTGAGGGACACAATTAAAGAAAAGAAACAATTAACACCCAGGCCTAAGAAATCTGCTATAAGATTTGGTGTAACAATAACCAACATACAGATGTTGCTCTTATGAAAACTCAAAGGGAAAATCTGACAGGTCTCAATACTAGGAAAATGATTAACCGAAATTTCCAGTTTGTTTTTACCTCAAGGGAGGCATTATCACAAGTCATTATATTTTTCCCTTGCTATAATTTATGGGCAACTGAATGAATTTGAGACATTTCTTTAAGAATGTCTTTAAAAGACTTAAAGTGAGACTCTGAGACATGTTCTCTATCCCTTACTCCTTTCCTTTAGCCCTTTCTCCTTTCCCAACTTTAATTTCAACCTATCATTTTGTATAAACACCCACACATATACAAATACATACATTTAGATCTTCTATATTTGAAAATAAATATAAAATCTTCCTAAGATCCATGTTAGAATGAAAAGATTGATCATTACAACTGAAGTCTTATTTTTCTGTAGACTACTGAAACAGCATGTAAAAAATAGTTTCCTTGACTTTAATAAACTCTACACTTCTTCCAGCCCAACACTGATTCTTTATTGAGGGGATTCGCCTTAGAAAACATAAATTATAAGTTCATTCTTCCAATCTACTGCCATTTTCATGACACAGAAATGTCTTTCTCAAGGACTTGGGAGACATCCTTGAAAATGCACATATGGGAGGATAGAACACGCTTCATCATGTCTGGGAGAGAAGGAGCCTAACTCTAAGCACCAACTAGGAAAGACACTAGCCTGACTCTCCTCATCAACCTCCCGTCTAACCATTCTCCTCACTTGTAAAAATATTCCTCGTTATACTTAAAGTGGATGGGAGATTGGGACCACACACTAAGGTACTCAGAGGCGATTCCTGGTTTTGTGCTCAGGAGTGACCCTTGATGGTTCTCAGGGTATCATTTGTGGTGATCAGGACCAGAACTTGAACCAGGATCTCTGGGATGCAAAGCAAGCACCTACTTTAACCTCCCAAATAAAATTCCAACCTTTCTTTGACTTTTGAACTGGGGCACAAACTGTCCTTGTGGTTTAGGAAAGGGACCCAAGTACAATAAGTAGAATAAGTAGAGTACAATAAGTACAGTAAGTACAATAAGTAGAGTCTTGCATGCCTGCATGGTGCCAACCCGAGTTTGATCCCCAGCACTCCAGATGGTCAGAAGAGTCCCCCAGATGTGATCCAAGTTGCAGAGTCCAGCACCAGTGGATGTGGCCCCCAAATCACAAAACAAAAAAAAATTTAGAAAAACTCCCAAAGATGATGGCAAAGGATAAAATAGCACAACTTTCCTGCCCCTCAATGTGTTGCAGTGTAGGTGTGGCTGTGGTGACCAGCTGCATTGGCAGGTGGCAGACAGGAGATAGGCTTGTCTACACCCCCAGGGCTCTGCCCTGTGGGCCCTGGATGGTGGATGGTCTGACATAGGAAGAACAGTGTGCAGCCACGCAAGAGGCTTAGATAACAAAGTAGGCTAGGACCAGGTCCTTCCCAGGATCTTTCACATTTGTACAACATAATGATCATTGTAGTTGTAACAAACTGGGGAGGTTGATGGGGGAATGAGGAACTATAATGTCACATTAGAAATCACTACTGAATATACACATAGATAATTGCATCATAAACCATAAGGCAAGTCACAAGGTGTAGGAGAGAGAGAGAAATACAGAGACAGAAATAGAGATAGAGAGAAAGATGAGAGACAAAGACACACAGGGGAGAGCTGCCATCCAGCTCTCCCCTAGCTCAGCTGACCATGAGGCTCACAGGAGGCAAGATGGGTTTTTGGGTGTTGGCCATCACCTCTGTAGGGCCTTCAGAAGCAGCTGGATGAGACCTCTCACCATAATAGCCACCATTTTCGCAGTCCATAACCCACAGCTCATCAGAACCCATGCAAAGAGAGATGCTGATCTCAAGACCAGCTCAGAGCAGCCGAGTTTGAGCCCAGGTAGGCGGCTCTTGGAGGCGGAAGTCACCGGGTGTTCCTGGAGATGGAACTGGGGTCCCCATTCCCCTCTCTGACCCGTCCCAGAGAGCTGGTGGCCCCGCCCACAACCGCCTTCGGGGCTCTCAGCCATGATGTAGAGACTCAAAAGCACGGGGAGAGCAGCTGCCATCCAGCTCTCCCCTAGCTCAGCTGACCATGAGGCTCCCAGGAGACAAGATGGATTTTGGGAGTGGGCCCATCACCTCTGTAGGGCCTCGGAAACAGCTGGATGAGACCCGCTCACCATAATAGCCGCCATTTTTGTGGTCCGGACCCTGTACATCAAACTAGTGGAACTAATCATGTTCTAGAATATATTACAATCTACAATGTGTAAGAAAGGGAAGTGAGAGGAGAGAGAGAGAGAGAGAGAGAGGCAGAGAAAGAGAGAGAGAGAGAGAGAAAGGAGATAAAGAACCTGCCATGGAGGTAGGCTGGGGGAAGGGAAGGGAGGTGGGGACATTGGTGATGGGAGATGAGCAGGGGTGGAGGGATGGGTGTTGGAACACTGTAGAACCAAAATTCAAACATGACCATCTTGTAACTGTATATCTAGAATGGTTGTATAATAAAAAATTTAAAAAAAAACATTAATGGGCGAGAGGCACAGGGCTGAGCTGCTGCCCACTCAGCCTGTGATAGGCTGATGAGGGGTCCTCGAAGTGGGGGGCAGAGCCAGACTCCCCCCTGCCTTCAGGTCAGACCCCCAGAGGCCGAAAAATCTCATGCAGTACAACTGCAGCCACTTTCAAGGTCCAGACTCCATAGCTCGGCAGGGCCACACCTGACAGAATCGTCGTCCAAGCCCAGGTATGCACGACTAGGTGATCAAATCCACCAGGTTTCCTGGGGATCTGAAGCTGGGGCACCCTCCCCAACTCAATGCCCTCCAGCAAGGCCTGGTGGGTCAGCCCAGAACCGCAACCAGCTGGGACCGTCATAGGGGTCCCATGTACCTCCGTGGTGTGTGGGTTCAGAGAGCCACATATTATCTCAAAACCTAGTATATTCATCTAACTGGTATCCCATCACATTTTCTAGAAACGAAGAGTGTGGGCACGAGGTGTGGTCTGGGGGACCACCTCGGTAATTTCCTATACAGAGGACTCAAATGTCACAATGGAGATTTTAGATCTCCATTGACTTTTGTCTAACACCATGTTCATTGACCATATTTAGAGAATTACTTCCAACAACCAATATAGAATGGATTGTTCAGTGTATGAATAGGAAAAGTTCAAATAGACATTGAGATAAATGAGAAATAAGTGTTGTCAGTAGCTGTAGTGATGGTGTGTCTGGGATTTTCAATAGAAAACCACTGTGTTCTGGAAACCCAGAAAGTGAATCCAAGAAAGAAACTGGCCAGACTCCCACACATCAGCCTAGGGGAAAAAAAAGGCATGACTTTATCATTACTGTTCCCTTATATGAGCTGTAAGGGAACATAAAGGGAACATAATCGATGCTGGCTAAGTGAGCAGGCATCGGGAGGGGTGGAGGGTGGGAGGGAAATGCAGGTCTCTGGTGGTGGTGGGGGCACACTGGTGGTGGGATTGGTGCTGAATGATGAATCTTTCCAGCAACTGTATTGTGAAAAAGTTTGTACTTTGTAAATCATGGTGTTTAAAATAAATCATTAAAAAATATAGCACATCTTTCCTTCAAAGTTCTTTTCACTCCCAGCACTCCAAACACATGCAGTGCAGAGGATCACCCCCAGGGCCAGGACATGCAGGGCAAGAGCTTTACCTGCTCTACTAACCTCCAAGGTGCCCTTTCCTTCAATGTCCTTAACCTGAAAAATAACAACTAATTTGAACTTTGATAAGCTTACATTAAATGTAGATTTATAAGAAAATATTTCATTTCTTCTGTCTTTAAATACTAATAAATATTGGACATAATACTTCATTGTCACAATTTACAGCCATTATGAAATCACTGATATTTATTTTGGTACTATGTCTTTTATTGCATCTTATAATTTGATTTTATAGACCAATATTATTTGCATTTTAAAATCAAGTCAAGGCCATGCATCCACTAGGCAGTCAGTTAAGTTTTCTGAGTTAAACACTACATAAAATTCTTTTTGATTAATATGAAGTTTCCCAATTTTTTTTCACTAAATGACATTTAAATGATTCACTGCTTATCAATGCAATCTTATCACAGAAATGCCTTTAGGGTGTTCAAACGAATTGAAATTATCTCTTCCTTTGGATGATTCATAGTCCTTATTCAAATTCCCAACATCAGTCTTTATATTTGAGTATGAATTTGTAGTTTTCAGCCAAAGCTCGAACATTATTCAGTGCCACCATCTGCCCTTGTTCGTGAGAGAAATGTGTCTTCCTGCGAGAACCTGTGTTCATGTTAGAGAGAACTTTACAGACTACAGACAGAATTGAGTTTCCATGTCTATCAAAGAGTGCAACATAAATTATAACCATAAACACAACTTATTGGGTCATTTTCTTTTATCACAGTGTTAAGGAAGATAACACATGAATGTAATACAATATCCCTTATCCAACATATTTTTTAAAATGAGACTAGCCACTGAACATACAAAATGGATGAATAGAATTACATGTTACAAAAATAATTATTTATATAATTTTATTCAAAAATGAAATTCTAGGATTCAAAAAGCAGATAAAAGTTACACTATGGTCTATTTCTTTTGCCAGTTAATTATATCATACAAAAAAATACCATCAAGTTTGCATTTTTATGCTTAAAATGTCTAATGGATTTTAGATATAACAAACTTGACTTTACCCCCATCTAACTGCTTAATATCATCTAAATTTGTCCATTTGGATTTAAAAAGTGATAGCATGTTATATAATTTTTTAATAAATGCCTTGTTTCAGCATTTATAAACACCTCTCAATATATCCTCACCAATTGATAAACTAAGATGTGCAACCTTTAAAGGTTACAAAGCACTTAACTGAAGGAATCTGCCCATTTAATACAGTAAAAGAGTAAGCTTACCTCTGATGCATTGCAATTACAAGCTATATTTCCTTGTTCATATGGCTCAGTGTAAATAGATGCTTGTATATAATTAAGTCAAACTTTTAGCTCAAATATACAACACTTTAAATTCGATACAAGTAAATCACCTCTCATACAAGTTCTATAGATTTTCATTACTCCCAGCAATGCATAAACAATCATCCTGAAATTTCTACTATAATGAGTCCCAATATACACTGGGCTCTACAAACACATTTAGTGAAAAGTACTCATTTATTGTGCAAACAAAAAATATTGTTCCATACAACCAATAAATCTGGAGCCTGGTTAGCACTAGTAATAATCTGTTTAGGAAACATGTTCACATTTCTCCATTGACTGACACACCTTGACCTATCTTCTGATGCTTGGATAGTCATAATGACGTAGGATCCCTTCTGGAGTTAACTTTCATCTTTGGCAAACCATCTTTGGCAACATACTGAGGTTTGGGTGGTCTTTGCAGATTGCTACCAATTTCCACATAATAGCTACAGTACACAGAGCCAAGGGCATGATGGCAAATAAACTTGACTGTGATTTTCAGCTGTGACTGTGGACAACTTTTTGATCTGAGGAAAACTGGCTACATCCATTCTCTTTATTCCCTCCTTTAAAAAAATGGGACTAAAGAGACTTAAGTTTTAAACTCTAAATATCTGCAGGGCTAGCCACAATGTGTAAAACAAGAGGGAGAGAGATGCAGAGACAGAGAGAGAGAGACAGAGAGAGAAAGAGAGGAAACAGGGCTACTTGCTGTTGAGGCGACCTGGGGATGGGTGGGAGGGGGGTGGGGCACATTGGTGGTGGAAATGGGGCACTGGTGGAGGGATGGGTGCTTTAATACTGTATTACCAAGAACCAATTGTGAACACCTTTGTTATTGTATGTCTCACGGTGGTATAATAAAATTTTTTTTTAAATGGGACTAGTATTAATACTTATAATAACAGAGTGAAAACATTAACACATAAAGGACTTAACATTACCTGGAAAAAGACTGAGAGTTCAAGAAGCAATAATGACAATGAAGAGCAGGAGAAATGAGAGAGAAAAAGAGACACCATACATGAATGTCTGTGCCAACAATCTTGCATTGTTCTACTTTGCCTCAAGGAGTGTCCCAATTCCTTGAGATCATTTCCAAGAATGCAGGTCATCTGCTTTCCTTTCTGCACTTCTCTCTCGCTGCGCAGTTCTCCACCATCCCCTTGCTCCCAGCTCCCATGGGCAATGTCTCCCAAAATGGGCAATACTGCCTCTGGGGGTTTCCAAACGTCAATGCACACTAGTCTCCTTTACCCAACAATTCCCTGCCACCATCCTTTCTGATAACCAGTTTTGTTTTGATAATCTAATTGTTTCTTTTGTTAGTCGTTGCTTCTTACTTTCTACATGTGAGTGAAATCATACAGTGTTTATTTCTGACATTTTACTGAGCACAAAAATGTCCTAAATCTTAATCTAGGATGACTTCTAGAAACAGTGATTTAATTCCTGTTTACTGATAACTGCAAATTCTTGAGTGACAAAGAAAATCCTCAAGGCTGAGCAAAAATAATTACCTTAAATAAGGATCTATATTGGAGGCCGGAGCAATAGCCCAGTGGGTAGGGCGTTTGCCTTGCATGCGGCCGGCCTGTGTTGGCCTGGGTGCGATCCCCAGCATCCCATATTGTCCCCTGAGCACTGCCAGGAATAATTTCTGAGTGCAGAACCAGGAGTAGCCACTGAGCATTGCCAGGTGTGACCCAAAAAAGGAAAAATAAATAAATAACTAAATAAGGACCTATAAAATTATATTATATGCTGAAATTAAAGCAATCTCTTATTTAATTATATGTTATTTCTTTATCGTTCAGTCACATGTCCCACACTTCTAAAATGTTGTTACTTTTGTTAACTTTTAATGGTAGTTTGAAACTTATACATTAATCTTGAAATATTAATTGTGGAAACCAGATAGAAGTCAGTTCATTTTTTCAAATCTTTTTAGTTTCTCAGCTTGAATGAGAATACGGTTTAGTAGTCCATTACAAAAATTAATAACTGGTTTAGATATGTAAACTGGGATCAAGCAAATCTGATATCAACAATTTAAATTTTTTCCTTGGCTGGATCCCGAAGATGGTTGAGAGTTCCATTATATAAATTAACAGTGTTTGGTTTAGATATGGAAAGCGGGGTCAAGCAAATCTGCTATCACATAAAACTTCTAACAGGACACAAACATTCTAGAACAATGGAATGATTTAAGATTAGCATGGATGGAAACCAAGTATAAGTACCTTTCAAGGTTTGTATAAATACCCTATAAATACCTAGCCTCCTGCAAATACAACTTTTGCATTGGATTAAAAAAAGCCTATCCCAGGTGTCAGACGGAGAGTACAGTGGGTGTAAGACCAAGAGTACAGTGAGTAGGGTATTTGCCTTGCATGCCGTCAGCCAGGTTATATCCCTGCATCCCACACAGTGCCCTGAGCACTGCCAGGAATAGTTCCTCAGTGTAGAGCCAGGAGTAAGCCCTGAGTACCACTGGGTATGGCCCAAAAATAATTTTAAAAAAACGCAGCCCTTAAAAACTTCTGGTAGCCCTGGAGACAAGCTGATGGAAAGCTCAGTATGCCCTTTCACCGCACAGCGCTGCCACTTCACTCGCTTTCAAATCATTTTTTGTCGATATCCAAGTGCAACTGGCATGCAGTCATCGGACTAGAGCATTTATCAGCCATTATGCTATATTTTTTGCTCGACCATAGCACTCACTTCAGAAGTGTTCCCTGTGTTCGAATTATAGAAAGTTCTTACCACACACAGAGAAATAAAAAGATATCAGAGTCATTTTTTAAATAAATGAGCACACTAAACTTTCAAAGAATGTTTTTTTTTTTCTTTTTTGGGTCACACCCGGCAATGCTCAGGGATTTCTCCTGGTTCTGCACTCAGGAATTACTCCTGGGGTGCTCGGGAGACCATATGGGATGCCGGGGGATCGAACCTGGGCCGGCATGGGCGAAGCTGCGTGCAAGGCAAACACCCTACCCGCTGGGCTATTGCTCCGACCCTGAAAGAATACCTTAAAGCCATTTGGGATTATTCTCTGAAGAATAATAGACTAAATCAGATTTTTCTTGGCTTTTATTCATGTATATTTTATGATGTAATATAGTTTATTCATTTTATGACAAAATGGCATTTCCTTATTTATCAAGAATAATGTTATTCTTACATGACAACAGGTCACCTGAGTTCTTATGCTTCGGTTTCATTTTCTCTTAAACTAAAATGCAACTGGAAGCTCTGTGCTGCCGACATGTCTCCTCTGTTACTTCCTGCTCGCTGTGTCCCTGGCTGTATGTATCCAACATCCCTCCCCTCGGCTCTGATTTCAGTACATTTCCATTACATCATCCCCTCATTGACAAACTTCTAACATTCCTCTATATTGATTGCCTTCCATGTTTCACCCATTTGACTTTTAGGTTTCTACTTGAATCTTCTCCTCATGCGACAATGGTCTGCTTCCCACAGTTTTGGGGAAACCCATCTCATCTGGAAAACTGCCAAATGCTCCTTCATTGATTTCCCATCAAAGACATAGGCAGGCTTTCCCAACACACTCTGCTCCTCACTGACCCATCTCATGCTAATATTTGTCTTATGTGGATGCTCTTCAAAACTCCGCCAATTGTGATTTTCCAAGTATATAATTCACAGTCTTCTGTCTCTGGATCGGATCTTTATTTCTATCTCCAGGAACTGTCTATCACTTTCTCTAAATAGCAACCAGACCTTGTTTCACTTTTACCTTTTAATAGTAGCCTCCCCCTTCCCACTCTGCTCCCCTCCTCCTTTACCCTTTCCTCCCCTCTCTCTCTCTCTCTCTCTCTCTCTCTTCTCTCTCTCTCTCTCTCTCTGCCCTCAAACTTCTGGTGCTAAGTGCCCCTGGCTCTGAGCTCAGGGATGACTCCCAGAAGTGCTCATCTACAGTGTTAGAGATCAAATTGAGACCATCCATGTGTAAAGCAAGTGTACTGGTGCTTTATTTTCTCTCTGGTACCCACTCTTAAAGTTATTTTATTCCTACTACCATAACCCATATATAATATAATCCCTTACTAATCTGCATCTTGAGTAGTTTCAATATTTATCCAGCATCTAAAATGAGTAATAATTTATAAATAATTAAATTTATTTTATAATTAAGTAAAAATATAGCACCATCCGACTTGAAAAATGAATTCTAAAGAAGGCCAGAGTTAGGGGCCAGAGAGATAGTTAAACAGGAAGGTGAGATTCCGACACCCTATTTGCCAGTCTCCTGAGTCATGAAGGAGTGGTTCATGAATGCAGTGCCTGGTATAAACTCCGATGCCCAATACAAAACAGCAATGCAAGGTTGCCAAAACAGTTAAAGATCTTCACTGTTTGAAGAGGAACACAGCAGTTGGAAAACACTTCAAATCATTCTCTCCAAGTCCTAATTTTCCCTGGAATACAGTTCTCAAATCACTGGCTTGAAACCTCCTGTTAACTTTGACCTCATCTGTGATTCCCTGAATCCATGTAGAAACTAGTTTCATAAGGACAAAACACTCACATAAGCAAATTCCTTGCTTGAAAAAGTCAAGATACTCCCTGGTATCTAAATATTACTCTTGAAGCCTCTTTCCTAAAGTCTAGGCTCTATTTTCCTGCTTGTCTTCACTCTGCTGGATTATTGCCATCTGACCACAGGTCTCCCAGGGCACTCTATGCAGTGGAACTACTCAAAAATATCCAATCAACATCTCAGCTCATAACACACATTTTTCAGATAAGCATTCAAGAGAAGGAATAAACAAGGCTTCAAAAATGCAGGTCACTCCCCTTTTGACTCATTTCACTATCTCACAGTGATTCAATTAAAAAAATAAAATTAAAAAATGAGATTCACAGGAAAAATTCTAGATAAAATGCTGGTCACCTTTGGCAAAGGAGATGGATGTACTAGAGATGGTTGCAGTGTTGGCATTATATCTTTAAATAAGCACTAATAATTGTTTTGTAAACAAAAAAATAAATAAATAAAATGAAATAAAACATGAGCCATTAAGAAATAACAGAAAGATGTCAAATTTCCCAGAGTTTTGGAATTTACAATCAATTTCTGCTATGTGCCTTGAGATTCAGTCTCATGGGCCCTTAGAAAAAATTGTGAAGACCCAGTTTAATTACAAGCAGAATGAAACAAAGGAGCAGACTGATTTGTATTTTAAAAAAATACTGAAATGCTTCATAAAAAAATGACCTAATGAAGCCTTCTGTAATCTCAGACCACAAGCACTTTTAAAGCTGAGCACTGGCCTGGGAGAAGTGGGCAAAGCAGTTCAAAGGCAGTTCAGAGACTGTCCAAGGAGAGGCTGATGCATTAACAACACAGTCTATATTATTAATGCACTCAGAAACAATTCTGTATTTAAGAAGAATGAAACATGAAGTTTCTGGCTGTGGGTATGGAAACATACTCTGTGTTATGAGAAAGAGCAAGGTGCCAAGGAGAAAATATAATAATTTTAAACACACTTAAAAATACTTATCTGTGGCTATTTTAGAGGACTTATAAAACCCTAATTTAACCAAACACAATATGTACTTTTCTACATAGGTCCCTCCAGTTATTCAAGACTTATAAGCATATCTTACAGTTACCCCACCCCATCCACACTCACTTACATTCTCACGAAAATTAATTTCTGATCTAGAATAAGCAATATCGATATTTTATTTGTTTGGGTTGTCTTGCCTTCTTTTTTTTTTTTTTGCTTTTTTTTGGGGGAAGGTCACACCTGGCAATGCTCAAGGGGTTTCTCCTGGCTCTGCACTCAGGAATTACTCCTGGCGGTGCTCAGGAGACCATATGGGATGCCGGGATCGAACAAGGGCCGGCGTGCAGGCAAACACCCTACCCGCTGGATGATCGCGGAGGCCCCTGACTTACCTCCTTATTACACAAATTACTGAATTTTGGTTTTGGCAATGAAGTAATTGAAGGCATTGGCAAGAAGACACATGCAACAGAGAGAAGAAAACTTCCAAGAAAAAAATAAAATTTTTGTGTGTGTCTGTGTGTTGGGGGGTGGGGATGGTTCAAACCTAGTTATGCACAGGGGTTACTCCTACACTCAAAACTCACTCCTGGGAGTAATCAAGGGATCATATGGGATGTCAGGGATTAAACCAAAGTCGGTCACATGCAAGGCAAATGCCTTACCTTCTGTGCTATTTCTCCAGCCCCAAGAAATCTTGAAAGAGTTGGACCTACCCCATTGATAACCACTAGTCAGCCCCCAGGTATAGGGAAAACAGTACCTATTATTTTAGGACCTGTTACATCCGTGAATAGAGTGATCTTTACTAGCAGTGATGACAAGAAAAATATTTTTCTTGTCACTCCATACCAGGCAAATGTTTTCATCTATGGGCCTTTCTTTGAAAATATGACAGCATGCTAAACTCAATTCACTTCTCCTTCAGTAGCTCCTTGAAGTGACTTTCCTCTGTCAGTCTTTGAGTTTCATTCTGCAGGAGAGGAATGCTTAATTGGAATGGAAAACGGAGGAGCTTCTACCCTTTGAAGCTTGAGGGCAGGGGTGTTGGCACCATCCCACAGCATCCCTGGTTAGGCATGGAAAGAGTTCAGATAGTTAGACTGAGAAGGCAAAGAACAGAAAGTGTTTCTGAGCTGAGCATCCAAACTGCCAGTCTTCACAGCGCCATCGTTTTTAATGCTTCTTGCTGTAAAAATTTCACTCCCAACTCCTCATATGCTTGTGAAGTTTGAAGAAAGGAACTGTTAGAAATAATGACTTCTTGCATAATAACTGAACATAATAGCTCACTTGCCAATTCGAGACTTAGGATTTGAGAATGACATAAAAGCAATTTGTTTTTCGCATCTGGAATGTTCAGGGACACATTAAGTACATAGGCTCTATTTTTTTTAGGGACCCGGTGGCCTCTGGCTCTGGGCAGGGCAGTACTCAGTCACGGAACTGTCAGGCCTGCACAGCCTCACCAAGTATCTCAGGAAGTGGTTTTGGGATGTTGGGATGCTTTGAAAACTCTTAGGAACTCCCTCTCCTGAAATAAACAAAAATAACTTGTGGGGCTAAAGTGATAGCCCAGCAGTTAGGGTGTGTTTGCCTTGCACGCAACCGACCTAGGTTTTATTCCCGGCATCCCATATGGTCCCTTGAGAACTGCCAGGAGTAATTCCTGAGTGCAGAGCTAGGAGTAGCCTGAGCACTGCAGGGTGTGATCCAAAATGCAAAATAAAATAAAATAAAATAAAATAAAATAAAATAAAATAAAATAAAATAAAATAAAATAAATAAAATAAATAAAATAAAACTTGTGTCTTTTGGATGTTTAATGATGTGGCTCTTTCTTTTTGTCTCTTCTGCTAAGAAGACTACCATTTTCTTCACATTACTTTTTTTCCAAATGTTATTAAAGCACTGTGATTTACAACTAATTTACAGGTGATTATCAAACAAACACTATTACAGCACTGACCCCACCACCAGTGTTAGTTTCCCTCCCTTACCCAACCCACTCCCTCTGCCCTGCCCTCTTGACAAGCACCCCCTTGACAAGCACCTAAGTTCCTTTGTTAAAGTTGGGTCATTGATTTCAGTGTTGTTGACTCTGTGGTCTGGATTGTTGCCTTTGTGCCTTAAACCCCTAACCAGTTCTTCATTGCTTCTCGACTGTCTCTCCTCCCCCTGACCTCTACTCTTTCTTTACTTCTCTTCCTGAGACTCTTGGCCATGGCTGATTAAGGTAACTCCCTTCCAATACCACAAGCCCTCATTCAGTTATTCTAAATGCCACATATAAGTGACTGATGACACTCCTTTTGAAAGAAAGTGATAACAGAGTAGGCGGGGAGCTTGCCTTGCACACAGCTGACCCAGGATTGATCCCTAGCACCATATATGGGCCCAGAGTTCGCAGGAATGATCCCTGAGAGCAGAGCTAGAGCCAGTCCTGAGCACGCCCCACTGTGGCCAAAAAAAACAAACATAAAAACAATAAAATTTCATAAGCCAAACTGATATTCAGGGAAACCATGGAGAACCATAGAGATAGTTTTCTGTAAGGCACTGGGACATGATGCTGCTACCTCATGAGCAAGCGCAAGCCTCTGTGGTTTTCAGGTGAGACAGTTCTTCACTGTAGGCCCAACTTCCGTACCCTTCTAGATGTGAACTTGAATCACGAATTCTTTACCAATCCAACTCTTTCACCTCTCCTTCAGACTTGTGAAGTGCGTGGTGTTCCCAGGAGCATCAAAGTCAAAGATTCTCTGCTCTCTAGACACTCTGATCCAGTGCATACTGAAGAGATGCTTTCCTAGCTTTTTGGTATTCCATACCATGCTTGGAGAGCACAGTGACACTTTCCCGAATCGCTTATCATAATCAAGTATTATTTCCATTGCTCTGAGAAGTTGAAAAACACCTTTTGCAAACACATGCAAGAACAAGCTTTCATCATTCATGAGCTCACCTGACTGGTTCTACTTAGCTTTCCAATACCCCTTTTGGCACATGGCATTTCCTCAACCTCTTGAGCTCACTAACCTTTCTCAAAGGTGCTTCCATTTTCTTAGACACTGACTTAATTTTGTACAGAAAATTGCTGAGCTATGATGAAAAAACATCACATAACATTTTCCTATATTTTAAATATTTCCATTGTTGCACTTCTGTCAAATCAGAGTTTCTATCTGAATATTAGATTTTCAGTTAAGATGTCTCTAGAGTGGGAAAGCAAATATTTGGAGAATAAGAGTTAAGAGAGTGAAAATTATGTGTGTATGGCAGAAATATGTGTTAAACGGTCTTTAATTTAGAATTTTAGAGTGAGAAAAATGTCTCAACTCAGTCCTTCAGTGACTCTCCAGAATGACTGATGCCAATTAAGAGTCCTCGTTAGATCATCTATATGTTAATCACTCACATACACATCTATTGCATATCTGCCATATATCAAGCATTACACACTAGCGGTATGCGAATTAACAAAATGTGCTCCATGCTTAATTGTGCATCTTGCAACACAGTAGAATTACAGCAACAAATGCAGGAATACAATGCTAAGTATCAAACACTTGGGACTCAAGTATAGTTTGGGCCCCAAAGAGACATTATTATTTTTGCACTCAAGGGTAATTTCAAGACAGCGGTCATGTGACATATGCCACTGGGTTGAAGTTTTGAAAGGTGGAGAGGTGCACAATTAGCTAAGATTGTGGGAAGTGAAAGAGTGGAAGGTGCATGGTGTTCTTAAGAGGGAAGGGAAAGTCTCTGAGACAGGAAGGCTGGGATCTTAGGAGGAAATATCTCTAGAAAGGGTACAAGGTCTAGTTCAATACTTCCAATAGCAGGTGGTACTAGTTCCTGGAGATACTAAGGAGATTGTAGTAGCCATGAGTGCAGTTGAGGATTTCTATCTGTCTACTTGTTTAAAGTCCAAATAATGGGCTGAATCTATTATTTTCCTAAAAAGGGGAGTCATCAAATACGTTTGGGAAGCTCTGGGCTCCCAAGTTATGGATACCCTCATAGCCCTACAGGTAGCTGGTCTTGTACAGAAATGTTACTTGTATCTAACAGTTACCATAAATGGAATTTCACTATTCATGCAACAAGTGATTGGTTTCTTCCCATTGACCATTTCCATTAGGCAACAGGCCAGAATCTGAGGCATCCAGTATCCACACAATCAGTGGTTTTAAAAATGGAAGCATGAGGTTTCTGCATTCTATTTAGAGATTACATGAGAGCAATAATTTGGGGAAACAACTTCAAACTATACTTTAGAGCTGCAGTAGTCAAAACAGTGAGGTACTGAAATAAGAATACACTCTCAGACTAAAGGAATATCATTGAGAGTCCAGAGATAGATCCCAGGTATAAGAAGAGTTAATCTTCAATAAAAGAGCAAAAAGTATGAAATGGAGCAAGTAAAGATTATTTTAACAATTGGTATTGGGGAAAATAGTTGGTCACATACAAAAATAAAAATTCAGACCCCTTTCTAATACCCTGCACAAAAGCAAATGGATTAAAAACCTCAATATCAGAAGTGAATCCATTGATAATATTGAGGAAAACTGAGTAGAATACAGTTGATACTGGAACTAGAGTGTAATTTCAATGATCCAACACCACTGTTTAAACAAACAGAAATAAAGATAAGCAAACGGGACTATATCAAACAAAGAAGCTTCTGGACAAAAAAATAATGACCATAGTTTAAAAAAAGCCACCATCCAGACTGGAAAATAATATTTGCCTATTCCATCAAAAATTGTGAGATTAACAGAAACTTCCTTTAAAAAAAGCATACAGATGTCCAAAATGTACATAAAAAAGATCTCCATCACTTATCATAAGAGAAACAAAAATCGAAACAATGAGATATCTCACACTAGTGAGACGAGCACACATCATGAAGACAATCAGTTTCAGCAGGGATGAGGGGGTGGGGGGGAAGAATGTTATTCACTATTGGTGGCAATGTTGATTGGTCCAGACTTTCTGGGAAAAATATGAACTCTTTTTAAAAACTCAAAATTGATGCAGCATTTCCACTATTTGGCATCTAACTGGAGGTCCAAAAACTCTATTCAGAAAAGACATTTGTATTTCTGTATTCATTGTGGCACTACTTACAATGGCCAAAACCTGGAAACAACCCAAGTATCAAAGACACAAATGACAGGACAGAGAAACTATAGACACGTACACAATGACATACTTCTCAGCTTTAAGAAAAGATGAAATCAGCAGACGCCTCCCATTGCCCCTACCAGGTGTTTTGAGTTTCTGCACCTCGGGGAACCACACAGTCCTAGGGTAAAAGGCCCAGAACTTTCATCAAAGGGGCCAAGGTGCACAAGGCCTTGGACCTATCTCTGTACCACTTCCTCCCAGCTCCTGCAGATGCCTCCCATCCCTTCTACCAGCTGTGTTTGAGCCACAGCACCTGCACTCCACGGAACCACCTACCAACATCCCAAAACTCAAAACCGTGCAGATGAGCTAGCGCGTTCCTGCAAACTACTTACTATTTACCTTACTGAGATACCAGTGAGCATTCATCCCTACATTCCTTGCCACCCATCCCAAACTCTGCAAACAACCCAGAGTTTGTAATATCTACCCACCCAAGAACACACACTTGCAAACTACAATCGTTATTATGGTAAAGCAATGCAGAATTCCATTCAAGCACAGAGAGTGAAGTCACTAGCCCAGATGAGTCAAGCAATCATGATGAGATAGATAACCTCTCTGATAAGGAATTTTGGAAGGAACTGTTAAGGATGCATAAGGAACTCACAGAAGCAATGGGATACAAAGTCAAGAAAATACAAGAGGACATGAGAGTAGAAATGAGTAAAATGCAGACTAAAATACAAGCAGATGAGACAGATATTAAAAATGTGGTAAGTGAAATAAAAAAAAAACCCACTGGAAGGCCTCCAAAGCAGACTAACAACTGCTGAGGAAAGAATTAGTGATCTCCAAGACGAGGTCCAAAGATTCACTAGACAACAGGAGAAGATGGAAAAAAGACTCAAAATTAATGTACAGAATATAAGAGATAATTGGGATGAAGCAAAAGGAAAAACTATAGATCATTGGGGTCCAGAAGGGCAAGAAGAAACCCCTCATGCAGAAGAAACTGTCAAAGCCATCATTGCAGAGAAGTTCCCGAACTGAAGAATGCGTGCTCCCAGATTCAGGAGGCCCATAGGGTAGCAGATAAAAGAAACCCCAACAAGAATACTCCAAGACACATGCTAATTAGAATGACAAAAAACAATAGATAGAGATAGAATACTGAAATCAGCAAGATCAAAAGAAGGAAATCACAACAAAGGAGCATCCCTAAGATTTACAGCAGACTTCTCAGATGAAACATTCCAAGCACAAAAACAATGGTGATACCTTGTGAAAGGCTCAAAGAACTGAAGGCCTCACCAAGAAATCTTTACATGGCTAGTCTCACATTCAGATGTAAGACAGAAAGATACACAATTTCATGGATAAAAAACAACTCAGGAACATTAGACTCAAAATCAACTTTAAAAAGAAGGACTGAGGGGTCTACTGTAAAATAAGACAAAGCAAAAAAGCACACCAAGTTTAAAGAGAAAGATGGCACAAAATCCAATGACAATAATCTCTCTCAATGTCAGTGGTCTAAATGCAACAATTAAGAGACACAGAGTGGCAAAATGGATTAAAAAAC
Source organism: Cryptotis parvus (assembly GCA_021461705.1). NCBI lineage: Eukaryota > Metazoa > Chordata > Mammalia > Eulipotyphla > Soricidae > Cryptotis > Cryptotis parvus. The sequence goes on from JAJIBD010026572.1 coordinate 32,994, forward strand.
TGAATCCAACATTCTGCTGCCTACAAGAAACACATTTGAATAATCAGAGCAAACACAAACTCGCTGTCAAAGGCTGGAAGACAATTCTCCATGTAAACAAGTCCTCCAAAAGGCTGGTGTGGCCATACTAGTATCTGACAATATAGACTTCCAGGCTGAAAAAAGGTTAGAAGGGACAATGAAGGCCATTTCTTAATTTTTAAGGGGTATTTATATCAGGAAGAGATCACACTACTAAACATATATGCACCCAACAAGGGGCCAGCAAAATACTTAAAACAACTGCTAATAGACCTCAAATAAGACAATAACAGTAGCACAATAATAGTTGGAGACTTCAGAACTGCTTATTGTACTATGGATAGATCGACAAGACTGAAAGTCACCAAGGAAATACTGGTCCTGAAGAAAGAATTGGAAGAAAGAGAGCTGGTTGATATATATATAGGGCTTTTCATCCCCCAAAAAATCTGAATACACATTTTTCTCTAGTACAAATGGAATATTCTCCAAGATAGACCACATACTGAGCCACAAAGCATTCCTCAATAAAATAAAAAAGATTGAAATTGTGTCAACTATCTTTTCAGACCATGATGCACTGAAAATGGAAGTTAACCATACACAGAAACAGGGAGTTAAAACAAACACCTGGAAACTGAACAGCTCATTGCTGAACAAACAGTGGGTCATAGAATAAATCAAAGGAGAAATCCAAAGACATCTGTAAACAAATGAAAATGAAGACCAACTCTCAAAACTTGTGGGACACAGCAAAAACAATCTTAAGAGGAAAGTTCATAGCTCTGCAAGAATTCATCCGGAAAAAAAAGGGCTCACATAAATAACCTGACTTCACAACTCAAAATATTAGAAAAAGACCAACAAAGAAGCACAACCCAGGAAGAAAGAAGGAAATGATAAAACAGAGAGGAAAGCAATGAGCTGAAAACCCAAAAAAATAATCCAAAAGAAGAATAAAACCAAGAGATGTTCTTTGAAAAAAAATAAACAAGATTGACAAACCACTGACAACACTTCTATGGACAGGGTAGGAAAAGGACCCAAATAAACCGAAACAGAAATGAAATGGGGACATCACACCAGAAACCACAGTAATCCAAAAGATCATCAGAGATTACTTTGAGAGTCTGTATGCCATGAAACATGAGACCTGGAAGAAATGGATAAATTCCTGAAGTCCTATAACCTCCCAGGACTGAAACAATAAGACCTGCAATACCTGAATAAGCCTATCGCCGTTGAGGAAATTGAAACAGTAATTAAAAGTCTGCCCAAACACAAAAGCCCAGGTCCAGATGGATTCACTAGTGAACTCTACCAAACCTTTAAGGAGGACCTACTGCCAGTCCTTTACAAGCTCTTCCAGGAAACTAGAAGAAACAGAAACACTCCCAAACAGCTACTATGAGGAATATATCACCCTGATTCCCAAAGCAGGGAGAGACTACACAAAGAAAGAAAACTACAGACCATTCTCGCTGATGACCACAGATGCTAAGATCTTCAACAAATTACTAGTAAACAGAATCAAAAGACTCATCAAAAAATTTTGTACATCATGAACAAGTAGGATTCATCCCAGGAACAAAAGGATGGTTCAACATTCACAAGTCAATCAACATACTACATCATATCAATAAGAGAAAAAAATAAAAAACCATATGATCCTATCAACAGACACAGAGAAAGCATTTGAAAGATCCAACACCCATTCATGTTTAAAACCCTCCAAAAATGGGAATTGAAGGAACCTTCCTCAATAGAGTAAAAACCATCTACCAAAAGCCCACAGCGAGTATCATTCTCAATGGGGAAAAACTGAAAGCCTTCCCCTTAAGTTCAGGGATAAGACAAGGTTGCCCATTCTCACCTCTTTTATTCAATATAGTACTGGAAGTATTTGCCATAGCAATCAGAGAAGAAAAGGACATTAAGAGCATCCAGATAGGCAAGGAAGAAGTCAAGCTATCATTTGCAGATGACATATTATACCTAGAGAACCCTAAACTCTCTACCAAAAAAACTCCTAGAAACAATAGATACTTAGAGTGGCAGGTTACAAAATCAATACCCAAAAGTCGGTGGCTTTCCTATATACAAATAACGAAAAAGAAAGGGATATTAAGAAAATGATTCCATTCACAAATTTACCACAGAAAATAAAATAACTAGGAATCAGCTTAACCAAGTGTGTAAAGAACCTGTACAAAGAAAACTATAAGACACAGCTTCAAGAAATAAAAGAGGACACGAGGAAATGGAAACACATTCCCTGTTCATGGATGGGGAAAATAAATGTTATCAAAATGGTAATACTCCCTAGAGCTTTGTACAGATTCAATGCGACCTATGAGGATACCAATGACAATCTTCAAAGAATTTGATCAAACACTCCTGCAATTCGTATGGAATAATAAACCCCCACAGATAGCTAAAGCAATCCTTGGGAAAAAAGATGTGAGGCATCACCTTTCCCAACTTCAAACTGCACTACAAAGTAGTGGTAATTAAAACAGCGCAGTATTGGAATAAAAACAGATCTATGAACCTATGGAATAGAGTTAAGTATCCTGATACCCATTCTCAAACACATGATCATTTAATCTTTGATAAAAGTCCAAAGAGTCCAAAATGGAGCAGGGAAAGCCTCTTCAACAAGTGGTGCTGAGGAAACTGGGCAGCTACACATAAGAAAATGAATTTGGACCTCTGTCTAACACCATGCACAAAAATCAGATCAAAATGGATTAAAGATCTCAATATCAGACCTGAATCCAGAAAGTATCACTTCACTTGTATCACTTGTCTTCCCATTGATCATCCATTTGCTCGAGTGGGCACCAGTACCGTCTCCATTGGGAATGAAGTCCATTATTGTTACTGTTTTTGGCAGTACACCAAAGAAAATATAGGAAAATCCCTCCACGACATTGAAGCTAAAGGCATCTTCAAAGGTGAAACACCACTAACAAAGCAACTAGAAGAAAAGATAAACATATGGGACTACATGAAACTAAAAAGCTTCTGCACCTCAAAAGAAACAGTGACCAATATACACAGACAGTCCACAGAGTGGGAAAGAATATTCACCTAATGCCCATCTGATCACTTGATCATTTGACATCCTGTTATTCATTGATTCGCTTGAGTGGGCACCAGTACCATTTCCATTAGACCCTATCGCATGCCAGTGTAGCCCAATGGCATCTGCTTGTTCAGGATATGAAGAGCCTCAAACCTTTCTTTCATGATGAAGAAGTCTGATCATTTTGTAGGTGGGCAGCCACATGATCTTTTGATGTCCCATAGAATCCAGTCGGTAATGGCTCTAGTCAAGCGGTCATCTCCAAATTGCATTACATGTCCAGCCCATCTAATTTTCGATTCCTTGGCAAATGAAACAGCTTCCCTGACTCTGGGTCATTGACAGAGGTCAGAGCTCTGGATTTCTTCTCTCACTTGAGTGAGGCGTGATGTTCTAAGCATAGCTCTTTCGATTCCTCTCTGGGAGACCTGAATAGCATTCTCATCCTGCTTTTGTAGGGCTCAGGTCACTGAGGCATATATTATTGCAGAGGGAATGGTGCAGGGAGAAAGGATTCAGCACTATCAACCATATCCACATGGTAACCAAACTCATTGAGGTTTGTAGGAAGATCAAGATGCCGCTCTGTCTCACGTTCATTGATTTAAAGAAAACCTTTGATTCTGTTGAGACTGAAGCAGTCATTGAAGCCCAGGCCAAACAAGGCATTCAAACCCAATACTTCAAGATTCTCCGTGAGCTGTATTACAGATTCACCATCAGGATCTCTCCATTCTACAAGGAAGTGATCATCAATGTCAAAAGAGGGGTTTGGCGGAGTGATACCATTTCACCAAAACTCTTCAGCACCAACCTTGAGAATGTCATGTGCCAATTAGAATAGGAAGGAAGGGGAGTGAAGATAGATGGTTGGCAACTACACCACCTCTGCTTCGCTGATGACATCGTTCTAATAACACCAAACATTAGCCAAGCGGCAAATGCTGGCTGACTTCAACTGAGAATGTGGAAAGATAGGTCTACAGCTGAATCTCAACAAAACAATGTTCATGAGAAACGAACTAGTTCCAGAGGCCCCCTTCACTCTCAACAAACATCTCTGAATGCAGCAGTTATGTGTACCTAGGTCGAAAGCTCAACATGATGAATTACATAAACCCTGAGCTTCACATGAGGAAGAGACCAGCATGGAACACCTTCAAGAGCATTGAAGAAACAGAACAAAGAACCAAAAGAACAAAGAACCTCCAGCTTTGGGCACATCTCTTTGACTCCACAGGCCAACTCCACCCATCTGATAAGGGGTTAATATCCAGGATATATCAGGCACTGGTTCTTTTCTTTACAAGAACAAAACAACCAAGCCCATCAAAAAATGGGGAGAAGAAATGAACAGAAACTTTGACAAGGAAGAAATTAGAATGTCCAAAAGGCATATGAAAAAATGCTCATCATCATTAATCATCAGAGAGATGCAAACCAAAACAACAATGAGATATCATTTCATACCATGAGACTGGTACATATGCAAAAGAACAAGAACAATAAGTGAAGGCATGGATGCAGGGAAAAGGAGACTCTCATCCATTGTTGGTGGTAATGTCCACTGGTACAGCCTTTTTGGAAAACAATATGGACATTCCTCCAAAGACTAGAAATTGAGCTCCCGTTTGACCCAGCTATACCACTGCTGGGGATATACCCTGGGAAGCCAAAACACACTGTGGAAGCACCATCTGCACTTTCATTTTCATAGTAGCACTATTCAGAATAGCCAGTATCTGGAAACAACCAGTGTGCCCAAGAACTGATGACTGGACAAAGAAACTTTGGTACATCTACATAATGGAATACTATGCAGCTGTTAGGAAAACTGAAGTTATGAAATTTTCCTGTAAATGGATGGACATGGAGATGATCATCTTGAGTGAAATTAGCCAGAAGGAAAAAAGACAGATATAGAATGACTGCATTAATTTGCATGACATATATATATTCATATACATACATACATACATACATATATGTATATAACATATTATGATACCAATATCCAAGGTCATGTGAATCATGGATCAGGAGGTCTTGTCAAAGATGGAATTTACCACAAATGTGTGGGAGTCAGAGGTTAGGTAAGACAGAGAAGGGAACAGTATGCTAATAATTGCCAAAAGTGCTAATACCAACCTAGAACTGAGCATTAAGTACAGGCAAAAAGATACACATGATAACCTCTAAATGTATGTATTACAATTCACAATGTGTAAGCGAAGGAAGAGAAAAAGAGAGAGAGGGAGAAAGAGAGAAAAAGAGATAAAGGACCTGCCATAGAGGCAGGCTCGGAGAGGGGGAGGGAATCAGGGACATTGGTGGTGGGAAATGGGCACTGATGGGGATATGGGTGCTGGAACACTGTATGACCAAAACCCAAACATGAACATCTTTGTAATTGTATATCTCACGGTGGTATAATAAAATATTTTAAAAAAAAAAAAAAAAAGAAAAGATGAAATCATGTGATATGCTTCTATATTGGGGCAGCATTAGTTCCTGATTGTTTCCCAGGATATCCATTTTGCCCCACATTCAGGGCCCCCATGAGGCATGACCTTTACATGGTTGTGCATTTCTTCACCTATTCCTACTACACCATGAGCATATGTCCTAATCAGTATGCTGTCTCTTAATTATTACATGAGGTTATATAGGTATAGAGGTAAAATGAATAAAGAGCTCTCAGTATTTCTTTTTTAATATTGCTTTATATTTCTTTTCTTTATTAAAATATTCATTCTACTTACCCTGATTTAATATTGATATAATACTGCCTTTGATAAGTTTTCATGCATACAACATTCTGGCACCGCACCCCTCCCCACAAGTGTCCACTTCCTTCCACCATTACCTCAGCGTCCCCCCTCTCAAACTCACTCTTCCTCCCCATCATGGTAAGCTCACTTCTGTAAATAAGTTCAGGGATTCTGTTGCTTTGGGCCATTTGATATTCCCTTACTATGCTCACTGTCTCCCAAATGAGAGAAATCATTCTGAAATCATACCTGCCCCTCTCCAGAAGGCCTTCATTCCAGTTCCATCTGCACAAGAGGCAAATAGAATGGTTTTGTCTTTTTGATAGTTGAGTTGTATTCCATTGTATATGTATATCTACCATAATTCCTTCATCCTATCAGGATTTGTTAAAGAATAGAGTATTTTCATTCATCTTGCTAAATCATTTATATACCATTATTATGGTATTTTATTATTGCCAAAGAAATATTACTAGAAGAAATATTTATTGAAACAGTAGTAACTTTAAACAAATATATCATTTTAAGGAAAGGTAATGGCTACAAAATGAATTATATATATATACAGATGGCAAATGATACTGGAATCTTTTCCTCCTTTTTATGCAAACTACAGCTACTAGTAGCATCAGTTGAAATATTTTCAATGCCCTAGGGTCAGAGACCCATCTAAGCTATGATCTATCACTTAGCAACTTTATTCACTGTGTTTATATTTGCTTGCTTCAGCAGAGGAATCATGTAAGCTTATCTTATGTATCTTTGAGATTAGAGTAAGATCTGCTACAAATGTCATGCAAATGTCAGACAGTGTTGAATAAAACAAGGCTTTAAGAGAAAAAGTTGGCAATCCCTAAGTCTGCAGGAGCAGTATAAATTTACCACATTGTTCTCTGCAGTGTTTCTGCTTTTTGGTTTTCTATTAATTCACACATTCATTCAGCATTATTTCAGTGCCTATTTTGTGAGATGCATTATTCTAACAAAATATTATGATGTGCCAGGAATATAGTGAAAAAAAAAAGGCAAAGGGAAAAATTAAGGTTTGCAGACTAAAGAGGTTTTCAGACTAAAGAAAGAAAAAGTCAATAACAAAAAAAAAAGATATAAAATAACACTTGTCACTTGTATCACTTGTCTTCCCTCTTCCGTTGTTCATTGATTTGCTCGAGCAGGCACCAGTAACATCTCCATACATCCTGTAGCAAGCAAGAGTAGCCCAAGGGCATCTGCTTGCTCCAGGGACAGGAAGAGCCTCAAACCATTCCTTCAGGTCATGGGAATGAGGTCCATAATTGTTACTGGTTTTGGCATATCAAATAAAACACAGGTAGGTTGCCAGGCTCTGCCATGTAGGTGGTATACTCTGAGTAGAAGGCTCTCATCTCAAGCATTTACTGATGAAATTTAAAGGGTTTCTCTTCTTGTGTATTAACAAAATAACAAGAAATGAAAAATGCTGTTAATAAAAAAGATCAAAATGAGGACTCATTGGATGACCGGTGCGTTTTCAGATATGGTAGTCAGGGAAGGGCCAGCTAAAGACATTTTTGGAAGACAACAGAATGAAGTGCTGTAACTGTATATTAAAACCATAAAGTTGGGCTTTAGATTTTTATGGCTTTATGGATTTCCCACTCGGCAGAGCCTACTACCAAGAGTGTACCACCCACACGGCAGAGCCTGGCAAGCTTCCGTGTTGCATTTGATATGCCAAAACCCAGTAACAATTATAGACCTCATTCCCATGACCTGGAAAGGAATGGTTTGAGGCTCTTAGTGTTCCTGGAGTGAACAGATGCCCTTGGGTTACACTAGCTCATGATAGGACTTATGGAGATGTTACTGGTGTCCGCTTGAGCTACAGCAAATTGATGAACAACGGGAAGAAAAGTGATACAAGTAAAGTGAAAATTGGGCTGGAGTTATGGCACTGCAGTGAGGGTGTTTTCCTTGAATGCAACCACACAGAGTTTAATCCCTGGCATCTCATATGGTCCCCAAAGCATAGTCAGGAGTAATTCCTGAGTGTAGAACCAGTAGTAACCCCTGAGTATCACCAGGTGTGATGCAAAAAAGTCAAAAAAAAAACCCATAAAAGTTAACAACATTGTAAGCAAAGCCTCTAAACTATAATAATAAATTTTCCTTTAATAAAATAATAAAAATTAGGGCTGGAGCGATAGCCCAGCAGGTAGGGCATTTGCCTTGAATGCGGCCGGCTCATGCCAGCCCAGGTTCGATCCTCGGCAACCCATATGGCCCCCGAGAACTGCCAGGAGTAATTCCTGAGTGCAAAGCAAGGAGAAACCCCTGAGCATTGCCGGGTGTGACTTAAAAAACAATAAAATAAAATAAAATAAAAAATAAATTTAAAAAATTCCTGAATTACTTAAGGAAATTAAAGTGTTCATCAAAATTCTGTCAACAATAAAAAGTAGAGTATTCTCTAGCTGAGGTAAGACTTGTAAAGACTATTAGTACACATACCTTTGCTTTCTTAAACAGAATTAGACAAAGTGTTCTATGGTGCCTTGTGTTGGCAAGGATTCTCATTATTAGGATCCATTAAAAGGAGAAGCTTTTCCTTCTCCCTTACTGACAGCTGCTCCAATCACAACTTTCTCAGCTGACTGCTAATTGCAGTGGTACAAAAAAGGCAAATCTGTGGTTAAAAGGATTCAGTGTCAACAGCTCAAACATTGTTAATGACAGTTTTACAACTTGCCTGGAGAAGAGTTTTTGGTTGTAGGTTTCCAAAAGTTCTTTCCTTGGCTCAAAAAAACTGTTTCGTAAACTGACATTAGAAGAATGAACCTATTGCCACAACAAGGCCCCCTGGCAGCAGAGCAAACAGGTTTCCGTGCTTTCAGTGATGATGTCCGATTCTCGTCTTAGCAGTTCACCTCACATAAATCCTTCAGAAACTCATCTTTACCTCTCCTTTTCTCTGCAAAATGGAATTAAAAGGAACTTCAGAGTTTCACTTGTGGGTGAATTTATGATCCAGTACATATTAAAATTAGCTAAGTCTATCTTATCTTGTTAAAGAGAAAATAATGCTCAAAAACTCAGACAGAGAGGGACTTGGTGAGCGCTGGCACAGCAACAAAAGGCCTATATCCCTTGTCAAGAACCTCTAGGGGGCAGTGAGTGCTATTCAGCTGCCAGAGAGATAGTGTGGGGTTCACTTGATCACTTGACATCCCGTTATTCATTGATTTGCTCGAGCGGGTGCCAGTAATATTTTCATTTGACCCTATAATGTGCCAGTGTAGCCCAATGGCATCTGGTTGCTTCAGGAATACAAAGAGCCTCACTGTTCGTTCAGGGTCTTGAGGAAGAAGTCTGACCATCTTGTAATGTGGACTGTCATGTGATCTCTTGACATCCCATGGGATCCAATCGGGAATGGCTCTAGTCCAGCGGTCATCTCCAAATTGCATTACATGTCCAGCCCATCTGATTTTCGATGCCTTGGCAAACGAGACAGCATCCCTGACTCTGGAAAAGCTACGGAGATCGGAGCTCTGGATTCCTTCTCTCACTTGAGTGAGGCATGATATTCCAAGCATAGTTCTTTTGATTTCTCTTTGGGAGACCCGAATAGCGTTTTCATCCTGCTTTCATAGGGCCCAGGTCTCTGAGGCGTATGTTAATGCAGGGAGAACAGTGGAGTGGAAGAGATGTGTCCAGAGCTGGAGGTTCTTTGTCTTTTTTAGCTATTTCTTTGATGCTTTTGAAGGCATTCCATGCTGCTCTCTTCCTCCTGCACAGCTCAGGTTTTAGGTCATTCATCATGTTGACTTCTCGACCTAGGTACACATAACTGCTGCATTCAGAGATGCTTGTTCCATTGAGAGTGAATGGGGCCTCTGGAACTAGTTCACTTTTCATGAACATATTTTGCTGAGATTCAGCTGTAAACCTACCTTTCCACATTCAGATTTAAGCCAGTATGGGGCCTCTGGAACTAGTTCATTTTTCATGAACATAGTTTTGCTGAGATTCAGCTGTAGACCTATCTTTCCACATTCCGATCTAAGCCAGTGTGGGGTTAAATCGCTTATATATTGCCAGCCACAGTGCGAGTCCCTGTACAATGTGGGCGTTGAGTGAACACCAATGAATATGGCCCTGGAGGTCTGTGAGCACCACAGAGTGGCCCAAGTAAGCCCCAGAATCACAAGGCACCAGCAGAACTACAGCCTCAGATGCCAGTGACTGAGAATCAGCCCTAGGTCTCCTGAGCGCTATCTAGGGGTCTCCTCCAAACAAAGGAAATTCCCATTTTTGTTTTGTTTTGTTTTTGTACCACACCTGGCAGTGATCAGGGCTTACTTCCAGTGCTGCACTCAGGGATCACTCCTGGCACACTAGGGAGACCACTTGAGGTGCCAGAGCCCAAGCCCCCTAGGCAACATCCAAGGCAAGTGTCCTATCCACTGTACTAACAATCTGGCCCCCAGGCTGCCTATTTCTGAGAACACACCTAGAAAGAGAAACTCCACAAAAAAACAAGATTTCAAATGGATTTCCCACTATGAGAACAGTAATCAAATGAGATGGACCTTTATTTATTTATTTTTTTTTTTGAGTGGGAAGCACACCAGCAGTGCCCAGGCCCTTTTCTCAGTGTTGCCTGAAGGACACTGCGCTGCAGAGGGGTGACACTGGGACTTCCATGCACAAAGTATGTATATGCTCCAGTCTGCTGAGGCATTCTCTTGGCCCTTTTTTTCAGAGTCAACTAAAAGAGGATGAGGTAAATCCCAAACTGGAATCTTCCTTTATGGGGAAACAAGAATGAAAAAGAAGGGGGGTAATAAAACAAATTCCTTTTCTCCAAAAAAAAAATTAAAAACAACAAGTATTGGAAGAGTTTGGAGTTATAGAAATGCTGGCACACTGTTACTAGTAAAGCAAATTCTTGCGGATGATTTGTTACTTGATGAACACAGTATAGAGATGATCCAAATATTAGAAATAGAAATTACAATTCAGGCATCCCAATCCTGGGTACAAATAGTTAAACGTTTTGGAAAACAATATGGATTTTCCTCCAAAAACTAAAAATAGAGCTCCCATTTGACCCAGCAATACCACTACTGGGAATAAACTAGGGAGTCCGGAAACACCATCCACACTTTTATGTTCATAGCAGCATTATTCACAATAGCCAGAATCTGGAAACAACCAGAGTGTCTGAAAATTGATGACTGGATAAAGAAACTTTGGTACATCTACACAATGGAATACTACGCAGCTGTTAGGAAAAAAGAAGTTATAAAATTTGCCTATAAGTGGATGGACATGGAGAGGATCATGCTGAGAGAAATTAGCCAGAGGGAAAGGACAGATAGATAATGAATGCATTTATTTGTGGGGTATAAAAACAGCATGACATCAATATCCAAGGCCAGACAAAACATGGAACAGGAATTCTTGTCATTAAGTGCAATCTACTATAAAAGTGTGGGAGTCAGAATTTAGGTTAAGAGAAAGGAACAGTGTACTAATAATTATAGCAAACGATAATGCCAGCCTAGAACTGAGCATTGAATGTAGGCAAAAGGATATACATGATAACCTGTAAATATATGTATTGTAAGTCACAATGTGTAAGAGAAGGGAGAGAGAGAGAAATAGAGAGAGTGAGAGAGAGAGAGAAAAGAGGAATAGTGCCTGCCATGGATGCAGCAGGCTAGGGGAGTGGGGGAATCAGGGGACATTGGTGGTAGAAATGGGGCACTCGTGGAGGGATGGTTGCTGGAACACTGCATGACTGAGACCCAAACATGAACATCTTTGTAATTATATATCTCATGGTGGTATAATAAAAAGATTTAAAAAAACATAGTTCAAAGAGGTATGTACACCTCTATATACATTACGTTATTCACAGTAGACAAAAAGTTGGAAACAAAGGTTTTCCCGTCACAAATGGAGCCGATATAGAAGTGGTAGTAGATATACACAGAACAGAATCATACTCAGCTAACAAAATGATGGCATTACTTTATCACTTGTCTTCCAATTGTTCATCGATTTGCTGGAGCAGGCGCCAATAATGTCTCCATTCCTTGGGAATGAGGTCCATTATAGTTACTGTTTTTGGCAGATCTAATACACCATGGGCAGCTTGCCAGGCTCTACTGTGACTCTGGGTTATCCCAGGGGACCCAGTCTTTTTCTCTCAGATTGTCAACCATCCAGGGCCCATGGGACAGAGCCCTGGGTTTAGACAAGCCTCTCTCTTGTCTGCCACCTGCCAATTCAGCTGGGCACTGCAGTCACGCCTGCAACACGAGGGGCAGGGGAAAATGATGGTATCCTATCTTTTGCTTAGCAAGGGGGAGGGCTAAAAGAGTAAAATAAACTAAAGTAAAACGCTCATGATTTCATTCCTCACTCACCTTTGGCACATAAAGGATCAAAAGTAAATGTTTACAGTAAAGCTGGTAACCAGAAGAGAAAGGAGAGGCAGGAAGGGTAGAGAAAAGGGGACAACTGTATGGTGAAGTATGGAATCCACTTCTTCGCACATACAGATGTTGATCTACAATGAAACCTCTGAAACCTGAAAACTCATCTATAGACCTAAGTTATTTCAATAAAGATATAATCATTCATATAAAAGGTGCTTTACAGAATTACAAATGATAGACAGTGATGGATAGTTTGGGATATAATGATAGTTCATGAATTATACTTGCAAATAACTTCAAGCATAATTTAGCTTTCAATGAAAACAGATTTCTCACTGAAGGGCTCAGAATTTGCTCTCAATCTATAAAAAGCCAAATTACCTTTTTAGCCTTTTGAGGTAGCTATAACAATTTTGCCTTTTTTTTTAACATACAAATTTAGCATTTGGGATTTAAAAAAAAATCCTTCTGAGAACTTCTAAGCTCAAACACAAAATAAAAGTCTGTGCTTCGATTACAGAAGAAAGGCTAAATTTCACTAAATTTCCAGTTAAGTTTATATACATCCACTCTCTTTCTTAGGAATAGTATTTTTGTGTTTTTAGTAACTTCAAGGAAAGAAGGGATTCAAGACAAGTTTTACTTGAAACATAGAGACACAACTTTGTAACATAAACATTTTAGGGGGAGAGGTTGTGTCTGTTGATGTTCAGGGGTTACTCCTGTATCTGCACTCAGGAATTACTCCTGGTGGTACTTGGGGACCCCATGTGATGCCGGGGTCGAACCTGGGTCACCCCCAGCAAGAACCTGGGTCATCCCCCATGCAAGTCAAACGCCCTCCCCATTATCGATAAAATAAACTTTACAATGTTTAAATGTCTTAAAGCCCTATCAATTGGCATTTGAGAAGTGGTTTACCATGAGCATTTCCTACTGCAAAACTGATGACAGAGAATGGTTATACCCCAGGAGGCCATAAGGCACCTGTGTTATGCTGTGCTGGTCCTTGAAGGAAGGACAGTTTCCTTCTCTGGCTGTAGTTCAAGGACATGAAACTCATCATGACCCCAGGACACTGCACATGAGATACACCCTGAAAGGTCAAGCATGGTTCAAGCAACACATTCCATGTTGCCATTGTTACTCAAGGTTTTTACATGCTCTAAAATTCTAATGACAGAGATTTTTGTACCCACATATGAAATGGTGCATTTTATTATATTCCAACTATGTTCATTCTACTAATAAACATATGTAGCTATGTTCAGTATATATTTATTCAGAATGCCTTCTTTACAAATAGTGCTTAAAGATACATGATGATTACTAAATTATTCATCTTTTTTTTTTTGGGGGTCACACTTGGTGATCATCAGGGGTTACTCCTGGCTCTGCACTCAGGAATTACTCCTGACGGTACTCAGGGGACCATATGGGATACCGGGGATTGAACCCAGGTCGGCTGCTTACAAGGCAAATGCCCTACCCACTGTGCTATCACTCCGGCCCCTAAATTATTCATCTTTTTCTCTGTGTTTGGGCCTGTCTCTCCTTATAAACATACAGATATCCTTCCATTTTACAAGAATAATTTTTGCATGAAATAAAAAAAATCTATTAGGGGCCAAAAACTAGTTTCCCCTTACACTTGTCTGACCGGTGTTCAATCCATAGTACTCCTGAACACATCAGGAGTGATACCTGAGAGCAGAGCCAGAAGTAAGCCCAGAGAAAATCCAGTTGTGTCCCAATCATAGCCACACAAAATTCTTGTAAGCATGACCTGCATTTCAGTTATAGTTTATATTTAGAAAAACTTGATTCTAAAAACTTGATTCTAAACCAATTTCTATGAATATTGATATATAGCTTAAATATACAAGTATAGCTTACAAGTGTGCTCAAAATTTCTAATTTACTTTTCATCTTTTTATGCAATTTTCAGTTCTCTTAACTTAGTCAATAAACCCATATTATGCACTTAATACACTTCTAGACTATAAATTAGTTTTTCATAATAATTTCAAAATTTTTTATTCATTAAATATATCAAACAATAGAAATATTTTCACATTTTACAAGAACAATTAAAATCTCTAGAAACAGTTATAGAATATTTTTAAACTTTTGTGTTGGTTATGGAACTGAATATTTAGTCATGCTTAAAATATGAATTTTAAAACCTCAGAGATATTTCCTTATCAGAAATTTGTTTAAAGCTTTAAACATATTTTTTTAATGTTTTAACAAACATATTTGTTAACATTTAAACATACTTGTTAATAATTTGTTCATAAAATTGTGTTAACAAGCACAATTTTATTTAATGAGGGTTTATTATCCTCTCAGCATATTATAGACATTGGGTTAACAATGTTTGAATAAGGTTTAATATCTAAATTACTCTTGCTAATAAAAGCCATTATTTGATGTCAACATTTCAGGTCATTAGAAAGCAATTCTGGTCTGCCATGTATGAGATGAAGTAGCCAAAGCTTTATCAACTTGCCAGAGTCAAAATATCTCCAATTTGGTGTACATAAGAATGGCTTTGTGAGTTCTTCACAAGCCAAATGCTTTCAGAAGTGAAAATTGCAGTCAACATAATTTATCACTACTGCTCTCCAAGTGATAGCTAGCAATGAGATTTGGGTTGGAGGGAAGGAAAAAAAAGAAAACAAACTCTAATTCAAGTTGGTAGACAGTCGATTTAATCCATTTAACACAAATGGCACAAATCCAAATCTGAAAATTTGAAAGTGATGAAAATATATATGTCACAGAGGACTGGTGGGTTAAACTAAGCCTGGGGAAACCAACTCTTTTTTTTCACCCACTTTCCAAAATCATTTATTTTAACAAGCATCGTTTTACAATTGATTTCTAGCTTTAGTGATAGGTAGGTGTCAAGGGAACAATATTAAGAAAGTGCATGGAATTCCAAGAAAGGTTTTACAGAGAAATTTCAAAATGAGCATATGCCCTCCCTACTGCTGCTTTTATATATTCCTTACATTTTGTAATGTGCATCCGCAATCTGGAAGGGAAGGAAATGAGAAAGAGTTAGAGAAAAAGAGAGAAAGAAATAAAGAACCTGCCATGGAGGTGGGCTGGGGGAGGAGGGAGGGAACCGGGGACATTGATGGTGGGAGATGGGCACTGGTGGAGGGATGGGTGCTTGGAACACTGTATGACCCGAAACCCAAGTATGAACATCTTTGTAATTGTATATCTCACGGTGGTATAATAAAATACTTATAAAAAACAGGAAAAATATAGACCTCATTCCCATGACCTGAAAAAATGGTTGAGGCTCTTCATATTCCTGAAACCAACTCTTTATGGAATTTAGTTAGGTCCTTGGTGCCCAGACTTTAAAACTCTGAGTCTCTATTTCTCCTGTGCAAATACAACTCTAGCAAAACTGCTTCTCTTTGCTATATCACAAAGCAAAGGGTCAGTGCTCTTGCACATCCCTCGGAACACCCTGCAATGCCAGACGATGTGGCCTTTCTACTCTGTCCATCCGCACTGGGCCACACCTACAGAATAATGCAATCCTTTCAACTGCTTTCTTGTCCAGCATTGCATTGTTCCTTCCTCCTAACGGATCTTAGAAACTTGAAAGTAGTAGTAAACTCAACCTTCGTGTTCTCACTCCCACACTCACACAAAAACTTACATTTGCAGCCAAATTTTCATAATACCAAGAAACGTGGAAGCAAGTCTCTTAGATCATGTATAGTTAAACAAGATGGCATACACCTTCCTGCACACTAAAACTTATTCACCATTAAAGGGAGTAGTGCTGACATAGGCTACTATATGGATGCACTTTGGAAAATTATGCAAAGCATTCAGATTTTTAAAAACTCACATAATATGAGTGCATTTATAAGAAATGTCCAGAAGAGGAAAATCTACAGAGATAGAAAATAGACTAGGGTTGCCAGGGATTGAGAGGAGAAAGAGGAAATTATTACACATGGGTATGGGGTTTCTTTGGGGGTGATAGAAATTGGATGTGACTGGATGATAGTGATCATGACACATTTTGTAATATTATTTAAAATTTGCAAATGATATACTTTAAAGGTGTGAATATTATGGTATGTGTATTTGAATTAAAAATGTATTTTAGAGATTTTATTATTGGTTTTGGCATATTGAATATGCAATATGCGTATTCATTATGTTGAGAAGTCAACATGATGAACAACCTAAAACCTGAGCTGCACAGGAGGAAGAGAGCAGCATTGAATGCCTTCAAAAAATCAAAGAAATAGCTAAAAAAGACAAAGAACCTCTGGCTCGGGCACATCTCTTCGACTCCACCGTTCTCCTTGCATTAACATATGCCTCAGAGACCTGGGTCCTACGAAAGCAGGATGAGAATGCTATTTGGTTCTCCCAAAGAAGATTTGAAAGACCTATGCTTGGAATATCAAGCCTCACTCAAGTAAAAGAAGGAATCTGAAGCTCCAACCTCCATCGCTGTTCCAGAGTCAGGGAGCGCTGTCTCATTTGCCAAGGCATCAAAAATCAGATGGGCTGGACATGTAATGCGATTTGGAGCTGACCGCTGGACTAGAGCCATTACCGACTGGATCCCATGGGATGTCAAAAGATCACGTGGCCGCCCACCTACAAGATGATCAGACTTCTTCATCAAGACCCTGAATGAAAGCTTTGAGGCTCTTTGTATTCCTGAAGCAACCAGATGCCATTGGGCTACACTGGCACGGGATAGGGTCAAATGGAAATATTACTGGTGCCTGCTCGAGCTAATCGGCGAATAATGGGATGTCAAGTGATCAGGTGATCAAGTGATTTTAGAGATTTAATTTCACTTACAAAAAAGTGCACTATAGTAAGCCTGAGCTTCCAATACAAGGTGGAAGTCTCCAGAGACCAATTTCATCTTTCTTAATTTTTTCTTTCGATGGGCCCTTGTTCTATAAACACATTCAATTTCCTACCCACAAGTTTCTTTTTGTTTTCATAATTTTGTATTTAACTAAAGAACTGTGATTTACAATGTTTTTAATAGTTGGGTTTTAGGCATAAAAAATGTCAACACCAATTCCACCACCAGTAAGCAAATTTTTCCACCAGTTTCCCATATTCCGTCCCCAGTACAACCCTCACCACCTGTCAACCTGAGAGGCACATTACAAAATTCCTGTGGTTGCAGCTAAGATTTTATGTTTTAAGTATTGTTGATTCTGGTTTTTTTTTTAAATATTTTATTATACTCTCATGTGCTATACAATTAAAAGATGTTCATGTTTGGGTTTCAGTCACACAGTGTTCCAGCACCTACCCCTCCACCAGTGCCCATTTCCCACCACCTATGTCCCCAATTCCCCCTCCCCTCCCCCCAGCCTGCCTCTATGGCAGGCTTTTTTCTTTCTCTTTCTCTTTCTCTCTGTTGCATCTGTTTTTCTATATATAAGCACATCACAATTTGAAAGTCATCATTCATTATAGTTTGATTAAAATATTAATTTAAAATTTGTTTGAAATAATTTTACAATTGAGTTCTAGACATTGCAATTGCAACGAGTCTTCAGGAAATGGATTATATTTTTGTGTTTTATGACCAATCAATAGTAACAAAAATTTTAATGTGGAACATTTAATCTTTCCAATATTTCATTCCAATTAACTAACATAAAATCTCCAAGAACATTTATATAGTTAATTTTTAAATGCTTTGTTGAAATTGTACAATTAGATAGCATTATTACTGTTTGGTTTCTAAATGATACATTTGGTTGAGAACAGAAAGTAAAGCAAAATTATTTCTAAAGTGGAGAAAATAGTATTGTGGTAGTTATAGATCAGTAAGAGTCTGGTTTGAAACAAGTCAGTTACGTATTACAATGAAATAGTTATGTGTAACTCAACACTGAACTGAAACAATAAGCAGAATAATTGCAAAATCTAAACTGTATTTACAATGAACTTGAACTCCTCTGAGCTCTTGGTACATTTCATAACTAATATTTTAAAGCTTTCTGACTTTTAAAATTTAGACAAATTTTTTAAAAGAATCTATCTTGTGAATACTAGATAACAAAACTATCCTTTAACAAAACTATCTTGGAATCTCAGAGAAGAGTTGTCATTTCTCAGGGGTTTAGAAAAGGTTGATAAGAAAGCTACACATTTTTAGCAAAAGAAGTTCTGCTAATGCATTTTGATATGGTCAAACATTTTCTTTTAGTTTCATTTTTGTTTGGGGTTCACACTGGCATTGTTAGGACATATTGCAGGTCCGCTCAAAGACCACTCCTGGAGAAGTTTGAGGGACCATCTGGGATATCAGTGATAGAACCCGGTTTGGCTGCTTGCAAGTAAAGTTCCTACCTACTGCACTACTGCTCTGGAGCCTGATCAAACATTAGCTAAATATTTCAGAACTAACAACACGGGAGTATGACCAGCTTTCCATACCTTGATGACAGACTCTGAGAAAGAAACTCCAAAGTAGTGACTGATACTTAATTTGGATCAAGGGTGCTTTCAGGAAAGCTGAAATCTTGAGAGGAAAAGCCATAATCAAAGTTTTTAACACCCAGCAGCTCGAAATCATATTCGTCAGAAAAACAATGCATGCCCAGATAAATTTCTCATACCCATAAAATGAGATTTTAAATCTTCCAAATAATCTAATTCTGCAGTACTTGAATCCTCAAGTTATGATCCTTGGAGTCATAACTGCATTTATTCACTAACCATCACAATGAGACTTCAACACTACCCTAATGTAAAATTGAACTTAAAAAAAAAGGAAAAAACAGAAAAAGGACCGAAAGATAGTACAGCAGTTAGACCACTTTCCAGGTTCAATCCCTGGCACACATACGGTCCACTGAGCACAGAGCTAGGAAAAATCTCTTAATACTGCATGGTGTGGCCCAAAAATTAAAAGAAAAAAAGGCAAGAACATGAAGAAGCTAATTTATTTAGAAGAATAAACACATGTGCTCATTCAACATTATTTCTTAAGGATCTTTGATTAAAAGCCTAGAGTGGTATGAAGTGCTATAAATGCAAGTAAAAACTAGCTACTATCCTTAAACAGACCTATTTAGTGGGAAAGACAGAGGAAACCATGTATTAGCATGGTTAATATATATGGTTAATGCGTACATGTTGTACAGGATTAACATGTATAAAATAGGACACCAACTCAAGAAGCAAGACTTGTGCCATAGTTAAATCATAGGATGGATATGGTGTAGAGGTAAGGAGGGGGCTCAGAGGAAGACAGAGTTTTTAGGATAGTCATTTACTGAGAAAAGTTATCAACCATCTGCTGCCATAAATGCATCAAATATGCACACAGTTTCCTCATTTAGTACTGATAGAACAAACCTCAAATACGTAACTTGTTTTTCATTACCAAAGAGAGGTGAGGAGGTTGAAATAAGAAAGTCTGTAAACTAACTCCTATGCTACCCAACCAAATGAGGAAGAGAACTTTTGATTTGATTGAAACCCCTAGGTTCCAGATGCCTGTCACATGTGGTCTGTGTACAGAAACAAGCATCTGCTGTATGTTTATAGATGAGAAGCTGTCACTGATTAATACTCTACAGAAAAGTGTTACAATTAGCTTGACCCTAAAGGACAGTAACCCCAAATCCCAAAGTCAAGCATGAATTTTTTGGATTACTATTATGTAGTAATCTAATTCAGCTAGGCACAGGGAGAGCCTGTACCAGCTCTGCCCGTGTACCTGAGTCTATGGATCAAGCATACCTGGTTGAAACAGACTGCTGTAGGAAGGGACTCTGACGAGCAGGGCTTGTGATCAGCTCTTCTGCTGGGTGGAGCTCTGACAATCTGTGGAGTCGGATGTTGAAAATGGCAACCCTCATTATGTGGGGGTTCTTCTGGCTTCTTGTGAGGCTCTGCTGGGATGGCAAGCCAGGGCTAGAACCACCTTCCCTCCTGGGTGCCTCATGATCAGCTGGGAACAGGGAGAGCCAGTAGCAGCTCTGCCCCATGTATCCCAGCAGAGCCTTTGAAAGAAGTCAGAGGAACCTCCACACCATAAGGGTCACCATTTTCAACATACGAACCCCACAGCTTGTCAGAGTTCCACCCAACAGAAAAGCCAATCTTTCCCCATCTCAGGTGGCCACTTTGCAACTGCACGGGTTAATCAATAAATGCACAAGATGAGCAGCTACTACAAAAATATTCAACTCGCATGGCAGAGCCTGGCAAGCTACAGTGTGGTATTTGATATGCCAAAACTCAGTAACAATTATAGACCTCATTCCCACGACCTGAAGGAATGGTTTGACACTCTTCATGTTCCTGGAGCAAGCAGATGCCCTTAGGCAACACTAGCACATGACAGGATGTATGTTGATGTTATTGGTGCCCACTCAAGCAAATTGATGAACAACAGTAAGACAAGTGATATAAGTGAAGTAATCTAATTGGAAATGATGGTGTTTAGTATTTTGGAAATAGAAATAAAAGAAGTAAATCCCTAAAATACATTCAATTAGCAATGACTAAATTCTAAATAATGACTATGACATGGGAAATAAGCAATCAGTTGCCAGGGACACACCGCTGGGGTCCCCAACAGTGCCGGGAAGCGGGTTCCCTTCTACCTCCTATGCCTGCAGGGAATGGATGAAGACTCAGGAATCCGATGCAGTTTTAAAATGCTTTATTATCACAGGTTCAGGCATACAAATCAGCAATAGGAAAAACCCTGTGCTTAGGATTCCCAGGCCAGAACCCCAGTCACGTGTAGGCCAAGATGGCGGCCACCACGTGTAAAGGCCCTGTAAAAAGGAGACAAAGACAAGACTCCCAAGAAGAATGCAAGCCCCAAAGAGAGCCCAAAAAGAGAGAGCCAGAGAGGAAGCAGGCTAGTTTTATACCCCTGCAACTCAGACCTCCCACTATAATGGGAAGCAGGGAGGGTCAAATGCCCTCAGGTAATTTCTCCCAGCACCTCACCTAGGCCCTTTTATATGCTAATGTTTTGAGCCAAGATCTGCCTGGAAAAGTCTTTATAGGGTAGAGAAGGGGGTTTCTGAGATGGCATGCCTCTGTACCAAAGACTATACTAATGCCAGTTAAATATTTCTCCAAGCCTTCACAAGAGTCTCATCTACTTCATGGTAGTTTTATATTTTAGCTGCCTTTGAGTTATCAGGGAGCCATGCTTGCTTGCTTGGAGCAAACAGCATTTCTCTCTGGTCTAATTACTTAGAGTTCCAACGTGGCCAGGCACATATGCTGGTAAGATCTAGCTAGTCCCACGATGATTGTGGTAGCATGAGAGAATATTTATACCAGCCAGTACAGAGTACATGGTCAGATAAACTGCCACATTTAAACTACCCCCATCTACGAAGTGACCTGCAGAAGGCAATCCAGGGCAGATGCAGAGGCTTTAAGGTGTCCTGCAACACTCAGGAATGCCTAAAATTCATCAGTGTCAACATTTGACATTTGCCCCCAAATTATAGTGGACAACGGGTAATATTGTCATGGTATTATTCCTGCCTAGGTTTCTTTTTATTTTTTATTACTTCCCTTCATTTTGTCTTATATGGCTGGTTCTGATACAAAAACTGTCACTGTTTTAGTATTTAAGTCAATATGAAACCCGACCATCATTGAAATACTACAATTCCCTTTAACCTGCACTTAGCACAACTATGAGGTCCACTGTGGCCTTCCTGGAAATACCTAAGAGGATAGCTGTATCTCCCAAGCTTAAGTTTATTTTCACTTTTCAAATGAGAATTTTTTATATCTCAGTAGGAATAAAATAGGAATAAAACATGCAAATAATTAATGTTATCATACACTTATCCTCCAGCTATGAAACAAATGAAGTTACTCTACAAACATCAGTGCATCTTACACCATGTAAGATGGTGATGTAAGATGCACTTACATCAGTGCGTCTCAAGCCATCCTCCATAAGGCTCCCAAATTATTTTCAAGAAAGTCTTCTGCTTCATATAGCAATCAAAGGCTACTGTCCTTGAAGTAGAGCATTTATCTACATCCCTGAGCACTTTATTTTATTTCATATCATATTATTTTAATTATTTAATTGAATCATCATGAGATGCAGTTAAAAATATTTATGATTGGGTTTCAGTCATACAATATTCTAACACCCATCCCTCCACCAGTGTATATGTCCCACCAGTATATTCCACCACCAATGTTTCCTTTTCCCCCAGTCTGTCTCTCTGGCAGACACTTTCCCTTCTTTCTCCTCCTCTCTCTCTCTTTGGGTATTATGGCTTGCAATAGATACTGAGAGGTTCGCATGTTTGTTCCTTTACCTACTTTCAGTAGGCAGTTCTTATCCAGAGTGATCATTTACAACTATCTTTGTCATAGTGGTCCCTTTATATCCCAACTGCCTTTTCCATAAGCTCCTGAAGCAGGCTTCCAACCATGGACAAACCCACCTATCCCTTGCTTCTATTGTCCTTGGGTGCTGGTTTCATATTATGTTTCTTTGTATACCACAAATGAGTGCAATCATTCTATTTGTTTCCTCTCTTCTGACTCATTTCACTCAGCATGATACTCTCCATATCCATTCATGTATATGTGAATTTCATGACTTCATTTCTCTTGCGGCTGGTTATCAGCCACATGGTATCCCACTATGTAGATGTACCATAGTTTCTTTAACCAGTCATCTATCACCAATGAGCACTTAAACACTTTTAAAATGCCTACTAGATATAACACAAACTATATCACTGTATCACTGTCTTCCTGTTCATTATCGATTTGCTCGAGCAGGCCCCAGTAACATCTCCATATGTCCTGTCTCATGCTTGTAGAGCCCAAGGGCATCTGCTTGCTCCAGGAACATAAAGAGCCTCAATCCATTCGGAATGAGGTCTATAATTGTTACTGGTATTTGGCATATCAAATACAACACAGGTAGCTTGCCAGGCTTTACTATAGTACAGTTACTTTTTAGAGTTGTGAATAAGATACAATTACTTGCAGAGACGATAACTTAAGTAGAGGTCATATTCTCTATTTTGGAAATAGTTGCATCAGAATTATCCATGGTTCTCCAAGATAAACAGACACTGAAGTTCTAAAATTCAAATAACTAACTTAAATGACACTACAAAGATTTGCTATGTGCAATCCTGACAGGCCTTTGGCATCAAAAGAAAAACTTGATTAGACATAGCAATTTCTGGTTATTGCAATTCATAATCTTTCTCTCAGACTTTATTCACCTTTGCACCATTCCCACCTGAGTTAGGCCTAGGTCTCCGTAAGTCAGTTTCTTATCTTTGTAGATGAAATTCATCTAGTGGTATATATAAGACAAAAGACTATTTTGAATGGCAGCCCTTTTAGAAAAATCAAAGCACTAGGGGAAAGGACTCTTCTCTCTGTGATTGGCAAATGTAATGATATGTAAGCCAGAGACCAACAGCTGGCCATCTGTGTCATCACGTGTTAACCAAAGAGTGGAAGCCAAGTCAGGAAAGTAAAGAGGAATTCAGAATCTTGGCTGTATACCAGTGTTCCAGTGTTCTACTAATTATTGGAAACAGTAACATCAGACTAGAACTGAGCATTGATTGTATGCGAAGGTATTTACTTGATAATCCCTAAATGTATGTAATGTATGTAGGGCAAGCCACAATGTGTGTGTGTGTATCAGATGGGGGGGGGAGAAAAGTGCCTGCTACAGAGGCAGGCTGGGGGGGAGCGGGGAGGGAATCTGGGAACTTTGGTGGCAGGAAATGGGCACTGGTGGAGAGATGGGTGCTGGAACACTGCATGACTGAAACCCAATCACGAACATGTTTGTAATTGTATAGCTCATGGTGGTATAATAAAATAAAATTTAAAAAAAAATCTTGGCTGTCATGTGAATCCCTGGATTGACTATATCTGAATTGACTGCACGTCCTGTTTTGCCTTCCCATATGTTCTCTACTAATTTGATTTGAACAGAATTTCTGACCCTTGCAATAGAATCCTGACTTGCAAGACAAGTGTAACAAATCTTTTCTTTCTCTGAGAACATAAAATAATAAAATATGAGAACATAGGTTTAAAACAGCTATATTATATAGTGAAATAAATATGATACTATTTATCAGATGATAAATAAGGTGACAAGATCATATTATAAATGAGATCTTATTTACTAGTTAATATTATTATTGAAAGCATATGAGCATAATTTTGGAAGAACTATAAGATACAAAAAATATTTAAATGTCTAAAAATTGTTTCTTTTTAGAAAAAACATTTATAAATAAATAATACAAAGTAGATAATGAGATTTTTTCTTAAAAGTATAAAAGCGTTAGCTTCTGAAGATTTCAACATTTAAAACAATGAAGAAAGCTGTATTTAGCAAAGCACATTTTCAATTGAGGACAATGGAAAATATAAGTGAATATGTTTCATGAATTATGCATTGTATCAAAACCTAATTTGGGAGGCATTTTGACCTCTGCTATTTCTATGCTGGTGCCTGTTGTACTCACAATTAATCAGAAAAGAAATTAGCCCAGTAGATAATAGATAATGCTAGAATTAAAGACAGGAAGTTGAAAATCCTTATAGTAATTTAACATTTAAAAGTATAAAATTAGTTTTGAAATTAAAATGAAATCAAAGAGCAGGAGCAAGAAGTAACCTTTTTCTGGTTCAAGCTATAATTTGTGAAAGGACATGAAATTACTCTCTATATTTTTATTCTTCACACAGTAGTTCAAATGTGAATTAACTAAATATATAATATAATTATATACAGCAATGGGTTGATCAATGTAAGCTCTACCTACATTTAAACTAAATGAAAACACTCAGAAAATCAGATGCTTAGGAACAGAAGACAATTTTTATAAATGTCAGTTTGTCAGTAGAATTATAGGCAAATATTTTATTGTAGACGACAGAATAAAATTGTATGTATGTTGAAGGTTTCCTAAGTTAAAGTAATTGAATTATTTCTCTTCCAGAAAGACTTTATGTTACAAATCACAGTAGAAAAATGAGTATGCTTTTAGAAACTCAAAACTATATGACACAGTATTTTTCCATGAGAAATATTAAGA
Source organism: Cryptotis parvus (assembly GCA_021461705.1). Classification (NCBI taxonomy): domain Eukaryota; kingdom Metazoa; phylum Chordata; class Mammalia; order Eulipotyphla; family Soricidae; genus Cryptotis; species Cryptotis parvus. The sequence continues at coordinate 58,420 of JAJIBD010026572.1, forward strand.
GTCAACTCATCCTTCCGTCTATCTGCAAAGAAAAATGTTCAACAAAGCTTAATTCTATACGTAGAATTCAAAAGTTATCTTCCTAAAAACTGGTGTTCTACATCTAATTTGTCAAGATAAAGCTTACTTAAGATTTGAAGAAATTTTCTGTTGTCACATGAAATAACAGAAAGCTGTAGTGTTTTAACTCTCTCTATCAAGACTCGCTTGCTAAAAACTGGAAGCAAAAATAACGGTTGTCCAAAATGCCAGTGGGGGGGGAGAGAAGAACAAGTGCAAAAGGATTTCAAACTTGTGGAACAGAATACACCCTTTATCAATTCATAGCTGATGACACACTACCTCTTCTGCCCTAAATTCTAAACCAAAAGACATAGTTAGCACCAGTGGGGATGCTGCAGTGGAATAATGGGTGAGGCGAAAACATGATACTACCAGTTTCCTTAACCATCCGCACTCCTCACCTTCGAAGGAGTATCTGCACTCTCATCTTTGTGGGCCAATCACGGGTAAAATATAGAAAGAAGCATTTATAAAAATCCAAATTTATGACAAAGAGATTATAAAGGAAAAATCCGAATTCATGACAAAGAGATCGTAAAGGAAATCCGAGAGAATGGAAGAAAGACCAGGGGGTGAGGAAGTTGCAGAATAGCATTTAAGATGTAAGAAACTAATCCCAAGCTCAAAGTGAACAGTTTGGGAATGGGCTGTGAAGGCATCATTGCATCTTCTTAAGGACACCTGCCAAAGTGAAGAGAAAAATGCCTAGGGTATTTCTTTTTTTTTTTAATTATAAAAAAGACTTTTAATAGAACAAAAGCTCTACCACCGCAATCCAATATAATGAAAGAACTCTAGCTCTGGTCATAACTTATTTTTTTAAGTATTTTATTATACCACCGTGAGATATACAAATAAAAAGATATACAATTAAAAAGTTCATATTTGGGTTTTGGTCATACAGTGTTCCAGCACCCATCCCTCACCAGTGTCCATCTCCCACCACCAACGTACCCGGTTCCCTCCCCTTCCCCAGCCCCCTCCATGGCAGGTTCTTTATTTCTTTCCCTTTCTCTCTCTTTCTCTTTTCTATTTCTTCAATAAGTTTCTAGTCTTTTAAATTTTTTAAAATTTAATTAAAGAGCCAATTCTAGACCACCCAAAGACAATTCTCAAACCTCATCAATCTTGGAAACACAGAATCTTACACCAGCTACAGGTCAAACCTGCTGAACAGCAAAGTCCCTAATCAAAATGTCTCGTTGGTTTCTCACCACAGCTAACCAGTCAATTCATGAAAGTGCCACAGTGAAACAAATAAAGGATCACCCTTTATTTCTTCTACCCAACCAAGGCTGCTGAGGACCCCATTTATCACTGGGAGTGATTCTCTCCAATGTTCTCCCAGAGCGCTTTCTAAGGGAAAACAGCTCCAGATGCTTCTAAATGCAATTCTTGTCAAGAAGATAAGTTTCCTCATCAAAAGGGTAAATGGAAGAAGAACACAAGGCTTCTGCAAACTGTCATATCATTCACAAGCAAAAAAAAAAACATGCTTTAAAATTCCCTAGGAGTCTGATTTTCTTTTACTGACGTGAAAAGCTTAACTGCCCTAATTTAACTTAGCATATGACATGCCTTGTTTCTGCTGTCCAAACCAGGACCAAAAAATAAGTTCCAATACTCTGCAAGGCTACTCCCCCTCTATTAAGTCCTTTGCCTTCTACATAGGAAATTGGCCAATAACCAGTGTGAGAATATGCAGCCTTTCGTGGAATGTGGTTTTTCTTTAGTCAAAAGGAAGTCACATTCCAGCTCATCCTTCTGGCTCATTGGCAAGGGGTGGCTATGAGGATGCTCCTTTATCTTCTTCCCCAGGCTGAGCTCCACTTTGAAGCCATGAGCTATGCAGAGGTTTTTTGGACAGCCACCAACAGTAAATTACTTCTGTTGAAAGACTTTATGGAAATAAGAGCCCATAAAGCAAATATGTTTAAAGGAAAAAAAAGAGTATACTAGATTTTAGCTGGTTAAATCAATTTTGTAAGATCTACTTAGGAAACCCATCAGGCTTGGATCAAGGTACAGTAAAATATGGGTGCAACATAACTCATCTTGGGTAACCTACAAGATACTAGAAACAGCAACTATCCAAATGGATAGCCCCTATTCTTAAACGTGAAAGTGAATTATTCATATGAAATAAAACACATTTTGAATTATCCCCTTACTTAAGGTAGCCTTTGACAAAACTAGATAGATCTATACTGCAACTCATTTGTTTCATGATACCATACTCTACGGAAGTAAGCATAAATGATACACTGTACCTGCTCCACAAAACTAGGAGCACTAGAAAACAATGGATCCTAACAATAATGCAATGTACATGCTTGTGGTCCCAGCATGATGAGTGATGGAAGGTGGAGGAGATGGAAGGTCACTGGCAAGGCCAGGAGGGAGAAAGAAGTGTGAGGTCTTCTTGGAAAGAAAGGGGAAAGCGCAAGTTTTGAAAATAACTGTAATTTGCTAGTCAGGGCACAGGGAGTATTTCACCAGCACTGAAAGTCTTTCCTACATTCTCGCTAAGGCAGAACCTTGGTGAAAACAGAGTCAATTCAAAGATGGGAGGAGAAATTCAAGAAACGGGTCTCCAGATCTTGAGTACATTCCCAAAAAAGTAAACTGGCCAGCAAGATTACCATGACATTGCAATTTGGTTCCCCTCCAAACCTGACATAAATGATAATCTCAAAGAGTATTATACATCAGAGCTTCTATAGCAGTGTGTGTGCGTGTGCGTGCGTGTGTGTGTGCATGTGCGTGTGTGTGTGTGTGTGTATGTTTGGTGGCCACCTCCATGGTGCTCAAGGCTTACTTTTTAGCTCTAAGCTCAGGGATCATTCCAGGCAAGGTTTGGGGGACTATATGTGGAGCCTGGGATCAAATCCAGGTCAGTTGCATGAATTACTAACTTTCCAGCTCCCAGATCTTATTAAAAAGTATACTTTGATAGAGTTAGATTTGTATTATTATTTCATGGTGCTATTTCTGTTTTTTAAAAGATTTTTATTGGCGCCAGAGGTATGGGCAGTGGGTAAGGCATTTTTGCCTTGCCCACGGTCAAATCAGGTTTGATCCCCGGCATCACATAATCTTCAGAGAGTCAACAGGAGTAAGTCTTGAGTACAGAGTCAGAAGTAATCCCTGAGCATTGCCGGCTATGACCCGAAAAGCCAAAAAAAAATTTTTTTAAAACAAAAGGTTTTACAAAGCACAATGATTTACAAATGTATTCATAGTTGAGATCTAGGCTTACTATGCTCCAAATATAGATTTCTAATTAATCAGTTCTAGTTGGGGTCAAAGGAGAAATCCTAAGCACTGATTTTATTTTATTTTATTTTATTTTATTTTATTTTTTTTTTTGCTTTTTTGGGTCACACCCGGCAATGCTCAGGGGTTACTCCTGGCTCTGCACTCAGGAATTACTCCTGGCAATGTTCAGGGGACCATATGGGATGCCGGGGATCGAAACCAGGCAGGCATGGGCCAGCAGCGAACTGATTTTAGAAATTGTATGCCTGTATGTACAAACAGATAGGAAATAAATATATATAATAGTTATTATATTTATATATTATATAATATATTATATACTATATACACTATATAATATATTATATAATAGTATATATACATACTATATTATATAATAGTATATATATAATAATCATTTGATCACTTGACATCCTGTTATTCGTCAATTTGATTGAGCAGGCACCAGTAGCATTTCCATTTGTCCCTGTCATGTGCCAGTGTAGCCTAATGGCATCTGCTTGCTCCAAGAACACAAAGAGTCTCAAACCATTCATTCAGAGTCTTGATAAAGAAGTCTGAGCATCTTGTAATATTATATATTTATTTCCTATCTTATATATATGTATACATGTACTCAATATGCCAAAAACAGTAACAATAATGGACCTCATTCCCAATGAATGGAGACGTTACTGGCATCCACTCGAAGCAAATCGATGAACAACAGGAAGACAATTGACAAATAATGTGTGTGCATGCATATACATATATATATATATATATATATATGTATGTGTGTATATATATATATATATATACATGAGATCTATCGCATGACTCAGGAATCATTTCTGGTGGTGCTCAAAAAGGACCATATGCAGTGCCACAGACTGAACCCAGGCAGGCTGAGCATAAAGCAAGCACCATACATACTATACACTGTACTACCTCTCGCACCACACAATTTTTAATTTCTCAAGGTTGTGTTTCATTTTGAAATGCCTATGTGCCAACGTCTGTTAGCATTATCTGTACCCTGAATACAGGAGAGACTGGAAAGCAATCGTGTAATCGCTATTACTTGTCAGGGCGGCTTAGAATTCGGTCATTTTATAGTTTTGCATTTAACATTTTGTTATGTTTCTATTTTCTGCCTGTCTTCCTTTAGTGTGTTCTTTTATATGTGGAATCAAGTTGGAACCCTGAATTACTTCACTGTGGCCAAATACCAAAAAACAATAGCTATTTTGTAAGTTTTAATTTTAAGAAAAGAGTAAAACTCTTCTCGCCCCTTTTTTCGGCACATAGAAAAACGGAGGAGTGCAAAAAGAGGGGATGAGGATGAGTTCTTCTACAGACATTCAGAGAAACCCCCACTGTGTCCGCTAGATCCTACAGCCGCTCAAAAGAGGAACTATCCGAAACACTGCGCTATGTAGGGAGGGGAGCACTGGCTGTTTTCTCACCTTGCTCCAATTGTGTTCAAGCTACAGAGTCCATCGAGGGCCTGAGTTCAATGGAAATACACACTAAGATTATTCTTTATGCAGATGTATTCATTTGGTCAGTAACTCAACCTTAAATTTGGAATATTTATTTCTACAAAATCTTTCTATCTTGGGGCCGGAGAGATAGTCCAGCGGGTAGGGCGTTTGCCTTGCACACGGCCGGCCTGTGCTGGACTGTGTTCGATCCCTGGCATCCTATATGGTCTCCCAGGTACCGCCAGGAGTAATTCCTGAGTGCAGAGCCAGGAGAAACCCCTGAGCATTGCCGGGTGTGACCCAAAAAAAGCAAAAAAAAAAAAAATATATCTTTCTATCTTGAAATAATTTTAATTTCTGTATTTTACATAATCATGCATATTAAAGCATGACTGATAAGTGTATATTATAGATTCATATGACAGTAATATCTGTCGATCCCTTTATACAGACTTTAGCAGTAAAATATTGATTTGCTACAAACTTGATCAATTACACAGAATTTTACTGTCTTTTCAAAAGAAAAATAACATATCAAGCACTAGTTTTTCCTAGACTAATATTTTACTTAATTTTTTGAAGCAAGACGTTCAACAATGAATCTTCATAGGGATCCAAAGAAAATAAAGGTACAATGATGTGATCTGACTTTTGTAGGTTTATTTATCTTCCTTTGAGGGGGACCACTAAGTAAATGGCTATAATCCTCCAAGACATTGAGAGATAAGAAAATGACAGATAAATGCCAAATGTAATGAGAAAGAGTTGTGTCTGTGTGTTTTCAATGAAGAACCTTTTCAATAGGAATTGATTACAGCCCCAGGCCGAATGTATGCTGTTCTTCTTCAAATGTCTTATCCTGAGAAGCTTGGCTGTGCCCTGGATGCTCTTACTAACCTGTTTGTCTATACCTGACCCAGAAAATAAGCAGCTCTGAATCATGTATTTTGTCAATGGAAAAGCTGCTACCAATAATAAGCTACATCAATGAGAGGAACATGCTGTAGATTTGTTACATTTGAAAATAGAAAATAAATTCAAAAAGCCTTTCAAAACCTTTTCTAAAGGGCCTATCCTAAAAATTAGCCATGTCCAAAGGTCTCTGAAGAAGCTGGGGAGAGGTGCAGCCCCAGAAACTCCCAAGCAGCACTGGGTGTGGCTCTGTGGTCTCTCCAGTGTTGGGGTGGCCCTGGTAAATCCCATACCACAACCAAACCCCAATCAAGCACCACCATATTCCTGGTCCTTGCACCAAAACATGGCCAACCACAAGCATTGTCAGTGGCTCTGAAAGACCTTGAATTGCCAGAAGTGGCCCCTGGTACCCCTGAACAGTGTACCTGAAGAGTCCAAAATTAATAAATAAAATTTAAAATAATAAATATACGGAGGCTTCAGATAAATACATCTGATAATTTTCTTTAGCTTCTGCTGAAGTTTATAAATAATACACCCACAACAAAATAACAGTAATAAGAGTAAGGTTTCTAGGTTCACTCTACAAACAATGCCTGTTGCTTCTTATATGGCTCATGCAGGTCTGTTCTTAGTGGTATAAAGAGTAAGTAGTAAGCAGAAGCAGAAGTTCTCTCTCAACTGGGCCATGCAGGCTTGTGAGCTATTTTCATTGAGATAGAAAAGTAGCAGTAGATATATGATGAATAGTAACACTTTTCTTTGCAGCACTACCTAGTATATTTTCTATTGTGCGTATTGGATTCTAAGGTGCCCACTGAGTATATGTAGGGAGTTAATAACAACAGACTATTGAACACTGCTGAAATGTGAAATGAGTAATCACATGAATCTTAGAATAAAGAAATCTATAACGGTTAAGGACTCATTTGAAATAGAAGCAGCGGTGTTCATATACATGTATACACAGACTTGCATGGATGAGATTTAGCAACTGGTTAACTGGCATTCTACCTTGGCCTACATCTGTTAGGAGGTAGTTAGCTCTTTAAATGACAATCTTTTCTTCATTTATAAGCCCATGTTGGTAAAGATCTTAACCTATTGAAAGAACAAAGAGCATCCAGTTAATTTGCTCCATAAATCTTGAGGTGCAGAGCCCACAAAAAGGAAATTCATGGGCTGGAGAGTTGACTCAAGTGGTAGAGCACTTTGTCTAGCATGTGCCAGGTCTCTGGAGCTCGATTCCCGGCACCACATACCATTCTTAGTACCAACACTGCTTGAGGTGGCTGTGGAGGTCACTGATTAACATCAGGCTGAGCAGTACCGACCTTCGGAGTTCAGTTCTACAGGGAGTGGCCCTGGCGCCCTTCCCAGCACTGCTGGCTATCGCACGCACACACACACGCACGCACACACATATATACACACACATATATATGATATATGAGATATATCATATATATTCAACTACACTGGTGATGGTGTAATGTTGGAATTACATGCATAAGAAACTGTTATTAAAAACATAGTAAGCCAAAATTTTTTATTTTTTATTTTATTTTATTTTTGCTTTTTGGGTCACACCCAGCAATGCTCAGGGGTTACTCCTGGCTCTACACTCAGGAATTACACCTGGTGCTGCTCAGGGAGACCATAAGGGATGCTGGGAATCGAACCCAGGTCAGCCATGTGCAAGGCAAACGCCTTCCCTGCTGTGTTATGGCTCCGGCCCCAAGCCAAAATTTTTTATAAACGCTAAAAATTTTCAATGTACTTAATTTCATTTTAGGCATATATAGAAGTATATTTGGTATCGAGAGGTAAAGGTAATTATACCTTTTTTTTAATTAAGTAAAAGTTTATTTTGGAGATTTGAAAAACAATTTAACACAAACATTCAAAATGGAGTCCATCTTCAGTTTAAACATGGAGTGCATCTTCAGTTTAAACAGAAGAGGAATAAAAACAATGTTTCTGGAACCATTTTAGGGAGATTGCTTTCCCTTAAATAATTTCTTAATAAAAAACCCTAATTTTAGTTTTAGACTCTGGGATATTCTATTTATCCCTATCAGTAACATATCAAATGTTTCCTTTCCTTGAAAACTGGAGGAAAAATGGTGAAAAGGGTGTGCAAGGGGGTAGATTAGAAACACTTCTGAGGACCCGCCTTAATCAAAGCATCAGCAACCAAAGGTAACCTCATTTTTCAATGACTGAGAAATACCTGAAAGGGTGTTTCCCAGAATCTGTTCTAAGGACACTGACTCATAGGACCTATCATAGAACAAGAGGTGCTCCCTGCCAACTGGATCCCGATATAACCTTTCCTTCGGGGAGTCATGGTGATGCAGTGAGCACCTTCAAGAAGCCTGTTTATCTTGTTTGCAGAAGGATAACTCCCCAGTTTGTATAAACAAGGGCTCTTTCTTCCTGCTCATACCACTACCTTCACAAGTTCTATGGTAACACAACATAGGGTTCAACAGCTCTCTTTATATTCCTCATTGGAAGGTTTGTTAAGGCTTAAAATTAACTGTGGACACAGGTACGCCCGGCAGAGCAGAAACCAGCTTTCCCCATTGTGCGCGGCACTAGCGGCCACGCGATTTACCTCCAAATTACAGTAAATACTCTACCCACCCCTCTGAGAGAGCCCCACAAAGTAATGAGAATATAGCGCCCGCATGACAGAGCCTGGCAAGCTGTCCGATGCGTGTTCAATATGCCAAATCCAGTAACAGAAAATTAACTGTATTGGGGGGATTGTGGCCCCTCCCTCGTGGAGGTCCCAAGGCCCCAGGATCAAGTGACCTCCGGTGGGTTCCATAGCCTTAACAGTACTTGGGGGTCAGGGAGAGACTATGGCAGCAGATGCTGGGGCCTAGCTGGGCCCCCCACAGCCTGTGTCTGGGGCCGATACTGATCCCCCTGACCTGTGGGAGGAATTAGGAACAAGGCTAAAGATTCCTGAAGTTATTCTTTAATGCTATTTTGTTTCATCTCTTGCTTGCTCTCTGCAGGAACCTCTCCTGGACTTCTGTCTCTCTCCTGAGGCTTCTCCTGCAGGCTGCTCTCTCTTTGGGGGGTCTGGGTGGGCTCCTCTCTTCAGGGCCTTCTCACTGAGGGATGCCTAGATTCAAGTCTTCATGCTTCTGGTCCTCTCCCAGGATGTCTCCTTTCAGGACCTTTTCCTTAGTTCCTTTCAGCTCAGGGCTTTTCTCTTCAGGGCTTCTTTTCTCTGGACTCCTTGGCTATGTCCCTATGTATTTACCTCATTACCAGTTTCATCTTTTGCTATCATGTCTTGTGTCACTGAATCCCTATCTCAGTCTTTGAGTTCCTCCCTGATGCCCTATTGCCGGTGGTCCTAATACTCAGCAGCCCTGAAGCTCTGTAGCCCTGGAGCTTTGATGCCAGCCCTTGGGCTCAGGCACCAGGCCTGGTGGTTCTGGTGCTGGCCCTCAGGCCTAGGCATCAAGAGCAGCTTCTCCCGGTGCTGGCCATTCGGCTTAGGCACCAGAGGCCCCATGGCCTAGCTGCTGGCCAGGCACCAGAGGCCGCTGCTCTCTCAGTCCAGAAGCCCCTCAGGTTGCTCTCCTGGGACCCCAAGGAGATACATGTGAAAATTTCAATGAATTTAGGGTTGAGGGCTACAGGGGAACAGCATATGGCATTAAGTCTTACACTTCCCACCTACACGAACTGCTTTAGTTCCATAAAAAGCTGTAGAATTTTCTTTTTTTTTTCTTGGCAAGGGATTCTTGCCACAGGAATAATATAGCTCTGGGCTCTGATACGGTTGAAAGAATTAATTTTGTCCTAGCAAAGGAAAGGAAAAAAAATTTCCATTGCACGAGGGAATTCTTCCTTATTCCCAAATAACAACATGTTTTTTGCAATTGATAACTGTACTTATTAAAAGGTAAAAACTTCCACAGTAAAACATGGTGTCAGGTGACCAGCACCAATTTAGGAAAACTTCATTAAACTCAAAACACACAAATGAAAACCAAAGGACCATGGAAAACAAGTTTGTCTCATTTGCATGTTTTTAAAATCTACTGCAAGGGAGAATATGCTGTACTCTAATTATGGGTTTCCAGTGTATTTAAAATAAAAATCACAACTATTTTTTTTAAATGTGTACTTAGGGAATTAAAAAATTCCAAGAATGAAGCTCTTGGTCCAACAATATAAGAGAAAGGTACCTCTTCACCAACCTGTACTAACAGCAACAATTTCTCAAAAGGGCAAGGCCAATACTTCATCCTATAATGGCAGTTCACACAACAAGGGTCAGGTCAACATTAGGATAAAACAATACAAATGTATACTGAAGAAAGCATGAAGCAACGCATGGAGCTGACCTCCCAGTAAGAGGCTCGGCCAGCCCCTGGACGAGTCCAACATTGCTCCAAGGGTTTGCTCTCACGTGCGGGGAGAGGGGCCACGCTGGCCGGACTTGGAGTGGAGATTTAGGCTCCTCTGCCGCTCTGCGGCCACGCAACATTCTTAGATAGTACTGATTTTAAGATCAGACCAGTATCTTTCACATTTACACTGTATACAGTTCTAGGCAGGTTCTAACTGATACCCTCATCCCAGTAAGCCTAGTAAGAAGCCAGAGCAACCCACACATCATGATGTCAGTCATTCTCAACATCCAGACTCCATAGTTCCTCAGAGCTCTACTCAAGAGAAACCCTGATCTTTCCCCTTTGTGTTTCATCAGTAAAAGCTCAAGATGAGAGTCTTCTACTGAGAGTATACCACCTACATGGCAGAGCCTGGCTAGCTACCCATATTTTATTTGATATGCCAAAAACTAGTAACAATTATGGACCTCAATTTCATGACCTGAAGAATAGTTTGATGTTCTTCCTGTCCCTGGAGCATGCATATACCCTTGGGCTACACTTGCTTGCAACAGGACCTATGGAGATGTTAATGGTGCCCGCTCAAGCAAATCGGGAAGACAGTGATACAGTGATACTGAAGAAAGTGAAACCAAAACTTTCTAGATTTCAATTATTGAATGCTCTCTGATGTGTTTCTAATGAAAACTTTTTATTTTTTGGAAGAACCCTTTATATAAGGGTTCTTCAAAAAAACATGAAGAACCCTTATATATTCATGCATATATTTTATATATATTTCATGCATATACAATATATGCATGAATATATAAGGGTTCTTCTTCTTCAGAAGAATCCTACCCAGTGTTCTTCTGAAGCTACTCCCAACTCAGTGCTCCTAAGGCCACTCCTGGGGTACTGTGGTGACTCCCCACCAAGTTCAACCTACTCATATGGTTGTCATTGGCTGACACATGAAGTCATATTATACAACGTATAGGAGGCTTATTTAATAGGAGCTTTAAAATGAGATTTTATGATACTTTTTTCACATGTAACACCGTAAGACCAAGTTCATCTGAATAAAGCAATCTGAGTCATTAAAGTTTGAGGATACCAAACGCTGAGTATCTGTGTCCACTTATAAGTTCTGTTTGAAAGTGAATTTCCAATGTGATGGTATCTGGGGATGGAACCTGATGGGGTGTCAGCCAGTACTGGGATCTCTGTTAAAGGATGCGATGAGTAATATCAGAGACCTGGAGAGTTCTCCTGGCTACCACCAGGCCAAAACAGTTCTGTGAATCACCCAGCAGTTTCTGGACAGACATCAAATCTGCTGACACTGTGGAGTCCCCAGCCCCCAGAAGCATGAGGAATACATTTTTGCTGGTGATAGGCGAACTCTGAGACTGCGTTCATCCCTGAGGAAAGACAGCAATCCAGAAGAGAGAGAGCCTGCAGAAACACCCAGAGTAACAGCCTGACCCAGAGATTCTTGCCTCCTGTAACTCATCGTTGCAAGCTCTCAGTGCTCTCAGCGAAGAGAACTGGTGATTGCTGGCTAAAGGAACGCATGAGTACAGCCTCAGCAATGACACCAGGGCTCTAGTCTGCTTCCACGGGTGGCAAAGCCAATCACCATGCAGTGAGAGCACTCACATATGGAGCAACCAGGATAGGCACACATCAAGGCTGCTCACCAACAAAGAGCATGAAGCCAACTCAAGCCCTGTACTGACGGCATCCCTGTCTGACAGAGGCCAGCTCCTGAGAAATCCAACTGGGGTACGAGAGAAGCTGTTTCTATAGCTTTGCCCCACAGAATGGAGTGACATTATTAATCGCTGAATGGATTCTGAGTTATTCCATTGCCAGGTCATCAGCTGCCTCACTATTAAATTGGAAATTTATTGACTGAAGATTCATGCATAAATATACCCATGTTTGCTTCCATCCACAAATATGTTCTATAAGAAAAGCACAAGCTAATTCATAGGCACTGAGAACAAACTCAAAAGATTTTGACATCTTTTCAAAATTCATGGGTTCATAAGATTTGTTGGGTGACACGCCTTACTGAGCCTTAGACTCCAGCTACACTTAGGTTATGTGAAGAGCTTGTCCCTGCCTTTGGGGAACCTCCGGAGCAGACACAATGGGAGTTCAGACAGAATTGGACTAATTTCATAATTTTATATGGCAAAAATATTTTTTATCATGAATCTTACTTGTCCCAGATCAATATCCTGTTCTCACAGGTCTCCATGTGGGACATACATGTAGATACTCCAAGAGTACTTGGCCCCGTTGGATCAACCATAATGTAATCAATTCTCCTAGTTCAGAGACATGCCAGTGTGCCTCTGGGCAAACTAACGTGTCTCTCTGACTCTAAAGGTAATGCCAAAGTGAATTATTCTGATGGATTTTGGACCTTAGTGGGATCCAGAGTCTGGGATCTACCAGCTATATACTCATGATAATGGTATTACTGCCATTGCCTACAAATTACATTCTGAACTGCTTTCTGGTTCAGAGATGCAGCCCTCGTCACTCTGCTACGGAGATTTTACCTCTGGAAATCAGTTCTGCTTTTGTGAAGCTTGAGCCAAAGGCCCACCTAAAGATCTACATTTCAAAAGGGCCATTTACTTGGCTTCATCTCTAGATAGCCCAACACATGATGGGCTGGGCTTGAAGATTTTGGAGGGCTTCTATCTATAAAAGAAGCTAGGAAAAGAAGGGGCTTTTTGCCATTTTAGCTTCCCTTGCCTATCTCCATCCTCTCCATTCTTTGTTGGGCTTCAACAAGAGGTGGCAGTCATCTTGGCCTACATGTGGCCTGAGTCCAGCTGGGAACCCAGAATCTGGGTTTTTTTCTGTTCTTGGATTGTATATCAGAACCTGTGACAGTAAAAGTCTTTTAAAACTGCACCGGCTTCCCTAAGGTTTCATCCATTACCTGCTGACTTTGGAGGTAGAAGGGAACTCGTTTCTTGGTATTGTTGGAGATGCCAGCAGTCCCTGAAAAATGTTATGTGTTTTTAAAGTTATAGTTCAATGCCCAGAAATGCTGGATCACAGCAGCACGTAAGCAGTACAGATGAATGAACTGAAGCACATTTGGGGGAGACATCTTGGACCCATGGACCTCTGTGTATAGACGCTTTTTTTTCTTTTTGGGTCATACTCAGTGATGATCAGGGGTTACTCCTGGCTCTTCGCTCAGAAATTACTTCTGGCAGTGCTTGGGGGACCATATGGGATGCAGGGGATCAAACCCAGGTCGGCTGCGAACAAGGCAAATGCCCTACCCGCTATATTATCTCTTTGGCCCCGACGCTTTTTGTTCAGAATGTTTTCTCATGTTATGGGAAGAATCCTAAGTTAAGAAGAGTATCAGCTCTTCCAGGTCTCTTTGGCATAGATTAAAAAGCTTTTTTAATATTTTAGATATATATTTAATATTTTAAAATTAAATATTTTTAAAATTAAATATTTTAATATTTTAAAATATAATAATATTTTATTATACCACCGTGAGATATACAGTTACAAAGTTGTTCATAAGATGTTCATATCTGGGTTTTGGTCCAGTCATACATTGTTCCAGCACCCATCCCTCCACCAGTCCCCATCTCCCACCACCAATGTCCCCGATTCCCTCCCCCTCCCTAGCCTGCCTCTGTGGCAGGTTTCTTAATTTCTTTCTCTTTCTCTCTCTTCTCTTTTCCTTCCCTTCCACACTGTGGATTACAATACATACATTAAGAGGTTGTCATGTGCATCTTTTTGCCTGTATTTAATGCTCAGTTCTAGGTTGGTATCAGCACTTTTGACAACTATTAGCACACTGTTCCATTCTCTGTCTTACCTAGCTTCTGACTCCCACATGTTTTTGAAAATTTCCACCTTTGACAAGACTTCCTGTTCCATGTTTCATCTGACCTTGGATATTCGTATCATAATATGTACATATATATTTATGTCATGCAAATAAATGCAGTCATTCTATATCTGTCTCTCTCTGGCTAATTTTACTCAACATGATCCTCTCCATGTCCATCCATTTATAGGTAAATTTCATAACTTCATTTTTTCTGACAGCTGCATTGTATTCCATTGTGTAGATGTACCAAAGTTTCTTTATCCAGTCATCGATTCTCGGACACTTTGGTTGTTTCCAGATTCTGGCTATTGTGAATAGTGCTGCTATGAACAGAAAAATAGGGATGGTGTTTCTGCTGCGTATTTTAGGCTTCCCAGGGGTATATTCCCAGGAGTGGTATGGCTGGGTCAAATGGGAGCTCGATTTCTAGTCTTTGGAGGAATGTCCATATTGTTTTCCAAAAAGGCTGTACTAGTCGACATTCCCACCAACAATGGATGAGAGTCCCTTTTCCCCGCATCCACGCCAGCATTTGTTGTTCTTGCTCTTCAGGACATGTGTCAGTCTCTGTGCTGTGAGATGATATCTCATTGTTGTTTTGATTTGCATCTCTCTGATGACTAATGATGATGAGCATTTTTTCATATGTCTTTTGACCATTCGAACTTCTTCCTTGTCGAAGTTTCTGTTCATTTCTTCTCCCTATTTTTTGATGGGGTTGGCTGCTTTCTTCATGTAAAGTTCTACCAGGGCCTGATATATCCTGGATATTAACCCCTTATCAGATGGGTATTGGGTGAATATTCTTTCCCATTCTGTGGACTGTCTTTGTATCTTGGCCATTGGTTCTTTGGAGGTGCAGAAGCTTTTTAGCTTCACGTAGTCCCATATGATAATCTTTTATTTTAATTGTTTTGTTATTGGTGTTTCTTCTTTGAAGATGTCCTTAGCTTCAATGTCGTGGAGGGTTTTTCCTATGTTTTCTTCAATATGCTTTATGGATTCAGGTCTGATATTAAGATCTTTAATCCATTTTGATCTGATTTTTGTACATGGTGTTAGACAGAGGTCCAAGTTCAAGTTCATTTTTTTTACATGTAGCTGTCTAGTTTTCCCAGCACCACTTGTTGAAGAGACTTTCCTTGCTCCATTTCATACTTTTTGCTCCTTTATTGAAGATTAATTGCTCATGTGTTTGAGGTTGGTTGTCAGGATACTCAACTCTATTCCATAGGTCCACAGGTCTGTACTTATTCCAATAAGATTAAAAAGCTTTAAGTATTAAAGAGCTTTCAATGTTTTTTGCCCAATTTCTTAGGACAAATGACAGTCCAACAAATAGAAGTTCATCCTTGACTCAGCTAAGTTTGACTCTTTAGCTGATCAACTCATGGTACTTTAGTAACATTAAGATTGTTAACACTGCTGAGGAAAAAGACATAGAGCCAGAAATATATATATACATATACATATGTATATATATATATACACACACACAAACCAGATTCCACCAGAAACACAAATAAATTATAAAAACATAATTTTTAAACTTCTTTAAGACACCAAGTTAGCACGCTACACTACAAGTGATAATAAGAAAAACATTAAAATGACATTAACACAGAAAAACTAGAACTGGGGAGACAATTGCAGACAGTAAAGGGAGGCCATGATAGACAGAAAGGAAGCAGGAAGGTGCAGTGAGGAGGGTTAACTGACTTAGCAGAACAGAGAAGCTAAGTCTACCGCCAAGAAGGGGGAGGGAAGAGAAAATGCCAAGAAGCAAGCAAACATAGCTGAAAGGAAAAAAAAAATTTTTTCCTTTTTTTTTTTTACACCATACTCGATAGTACTCAGGGGTTACTCCTGGGTCTACATTCAGGGATCATTCCTGGTGAGAAAGGGGCCCTATGGGGTACCAGGGATTGAACCCAGGTCAGCCACGTGGAAGACAAACACTACCAACTGCACTACTGTGCCAGCCACATGAGAGAAATGGTTTTTACTTTGGTTTATGTTTTGTTTTGGGTTCACACACAGGAGTGCTCAGAGCACTCCTGACTTGTTCAGGGAACCATATGAGTACCCAGGATCAAACTGGGGGTGATTGCATGCAGGGCAAATGACCTACCCACTGTACTATCACTGAGGCTCCTGGGAAGTGTTTTTGAAAGGTAGGAACAGGGACCATTGTGTGCTCCTATAGGCAGTACCAGAGTGGGGACAATACCCAGTTGTTTGTGAGTGAGAATCTGTGAAATTTTTGGATCCAACACTCCACCCTGAGCAACCTGGTGATGACACATCTCCCAGCCAGCCAGAAAAATCTCCCCTCTCAGCCGGGATGTTGAAGCCAAGTATAAAGAGCATGGGAAAGAAAAAATTGAGGGTTTTATGAAGGAAAAGGGCATAGCTAAAGGCCCAGGGAAACTCTATGACCTGAAAACAAGTTGCCCACCCCAGGAACAGCACTCACTCCACCCAGCTGCCTTACTTTGTTCTCAGCTCGTGGCAGCCCCCTGGGAAGGCATTCAGAATATTCTCTGAGCAAAATGACAAGCACAAGACACCATGCAAATATTGAAAGTTTGGTATGTAAGCTGGAAATATCAAATCAGGTTCTAAAATATAAAATGGAATCCAAGACACTACATTGAAGCTTGCTATTTAATAGTCCCACCCCCAAATACCAGGAATCAAATGGCCTTGTGGTCCCTGTCGCTGTCATCTCATGATTGTGATGCTCAGAGGACACATGGCACAGAGACAGAAACAGGACGTATGGTACAGTGATGGAAACAGGGAACATGGCACAGAGACAGAACTAGGGCACATGGTACAGAGATGGAAACAGGAAGCATGGTACAGTGATGGAAACACGGAACATGGCACAGAGACAGAACTAGGACCCATGGTACAGTGATGGAAACAGGGCACGTGGTACAGAGACAAAACCAAAGCCTCCTCCCTGCAAGGCAAGTGTTCTACCTCTGAGTTGCATCCTCATCCCCACTTTCCAGTCCCTTTTACATATTCCATTTGCCAATCTGAATGGATAAATAAAATAGAGAACCTAGAAGCAAGAGAAGAAAGAAAGAAAGAAAGAAAGAAAGAAAGAAAGAAAGAAAGAAAGAAAGAAAGAAAGAAAGAAAGAAAGAAAGAAAGAAAGAAAGAAAGAAAGAAAGAAAGAAAGAAAGAAAGAAAGAAAGAAAGAAAGAAAGAAAGAATGAGAACACACCCAAAAAATCAACAAATTAACAAATCAAAAAAATTAACAAATCAAAAAATCAAACAGCAACCTAGAATCAGAGAATATACACAAACAAAACCTGGGCAAGGTATTATATATTGACATTAGGAACATGATCAGAAATATCACATTGAATAAAAAGGTTGGAAGAAAATGTGGAAGAAATCTCCTAGAGTGGAATACAAATGAAGAAAGACCGGAGATTAAAGACGCATGATAAGCAAATGAGAGGCTAGTATTCAGCTACCAAGAGCACCAGAAATGCAGAACAGATAAAAAGAGAACCATCAAGGAAAATGTCATCCCCCATAATATATTAGAATGGAAATACAGAAATCACCAATCAGCTATATAGGGTCCACTAAATAGTTCATATGATGATTACAGAGTAAAGACCCAATCTACACTGAGAGTAAAGACAAACACCTAAAAATTACAACTGTACCAATTGTACTTGTAACTATCTCATGGTGATTCAATTAAAAAAAAGAAGGGAAATCCAAACCAGAATACAGCATAGCAGAAGAGAAGAGCCTCACACGCCTCAGCAACATGTGAGGTTTTAAACAAAAATAAAGAATAATTTCACAATTTGGAATATAAATATCTCTAGTCTATATTTCTATACCCAAACAATCATTCAAATGTGAAAATCAATTAGAAGCATTTTCAGACCATGCTGCATCTCAAAAATATACCTTTATATATCTAAGCTTTCTGATAAAGTTCTAAAAGAATGTTTTGGACAGAAGTGAGAGAGATCATGTGGGCTGGGAGCGGGGGGAACTGCATGGATACCAAAGGAGAGGAGCGCAAAGATGTGAGAAGTAATGGAATGTCCATGGTTCTGAGAAAGGGCATGAAGTGTGAGAGAAGAACAGCAGAATTTTGACTGAAAAAGGAGGATTCACAGTGGTACTAAAAGGCTCCAAGGAAACAAGGAGAAAGTAAAATATGATAAAAGAACTCATTTTCACAAAATTGTTGGTAGGTTTACATTGCCAAAGAAGCCTTTGGAATTAGAGAGTAGAGTGACAGGGTACCAATTATTAACTCCAGGGAAAACAAAACATTGTTAGAGAAACGGAGGCATAGGATCAACTTGAATAATGACTTACATAGTCATCGGTTTAAAACTAAATATTGATTTCACTGAAAAGTCATAAAGAGAATTGAAAACACACAGGGAAATCAAGCCTTAAAAATCATTCCCATCTTCCATAGCAGCAAATCAGAAAATATAAAAAAACAAAATCAGGAAAAAATAGAACTACTTAGAAACAAAAAGTTAATCTAAAGGAAAAGCAACCAAATAGGTTGAAGGGGTTCCCTGAGGAGTCAGAATGTGGAGGGGGAGAGATTAAAATGCAGCTGTTTTGTTATTAGCCTTTTTTGTATTAACCTGTTTTGTTATTAAATTGAATGTCTAATTTAAACTGACCTTTAACTTAGACATCTATATTGATTCAAAAACTAAAATGTAAAATTAGCAGAACTAAGATAATTGAATTTCCCAAAGAAACTAAAAAACTTATAATTACTGAAATATCAGGGAAAAAAGCCTCCACAGTAGAATAAAATAGAAGAAAAGAAATTGCATCCTCTGGGCCAGAGAGAGACTACATAGGTATTTGCCTTGCATGAAACCAACATGGATTGGAAACCCTGAGTCCCAACAGGAGTAAACCCTGACCACAGAGCCAGCCGTGATCCCTGAGCACTGCCAGGTCACTTGATCACTTGATCACTTGAATCCCGTTACTCATCGATTTGCTCGAGCGGGGCGCCAGTAACATTTCCATTGGACCCTATCACGTGCCAATGTAGCCCAATGGAATCTGGTTGATTCAGGAATATGAAGAGCCTCAAACCGTTCCTTCAGGGTCTTAACAAGGAAGTCGGACCATCTTGTAGGTGGGCGGCCACGTGATCTTTTGACATCCCGTGGGATCCAGTCGGTAACGGCTCTAGTCCAGCGGTTGTCTCCAAATCGCATTACATGTCCAGCCCATCTGATTTTCGATGCCTTGGCAAACGAGACAGCGTCCCTGATTCTGGAATAGCGACGGAGGTCAGAACTCCGGATTCCTTCTCTCACTTGAGTGAGGCGTGATATTCCAAGCATAGCTCTTTCGATGCCTCTCTGGGAGACCCGAATAGCATTCTCATCCTGCTTTCGTAGGGCCCAGGTCTCTGAGGCGTATGTTAATGCAGGGAGAACGGTGGAGTCAAAGAGATGTGCCCGGAGCCGGGAGGTTCTTTGTCCTTTTAGCTATTTCTTCGATGCCTTTGAAGGCATTCCATGCCGCTCTCTTCCTCCTGCGCAGCTCAGGTTTTAGGTGGTTCATCATGTTGATTTCTCACTGTCTGCCCGTTTGACCAGGTATTAGCTGGAATGACCCCAAGCCCCTGGCCATGTGCTCTTTTGAGCACCGCTTGTGTGGCTTCCTAAAAAAAAGTTACGTGTGCATTAAAAGACTTCATTACAGAAAATTATGGGTTTTATTAGTAGATTTATATTTATAAGTTCACAACAATTATTTTTACAAATGAGAGATGATTTTATAGCAGAAAGAAAAACTGCAACTATTTGTGTAATTTCTTAAATGAGACCCCGTGTTTCAGATACTGACTTCCTTTAGCCAAAGGTTCTTAACTTTTCAGAATATCATAACTAAAATAACATAGTTTACCAAGCTCAGAGAGATGTATGTTTTTCTTTGTCAATATTTTATAAAAAGTAATTGGGTAATAATCATTTTCCTCTCAGCATAGCCAATATTAGATATTCTGCATAAAAAGAATTACACTATACCTTACTTACATAATTGAGTTTCTAAATGCAACCAAGTATCTTTGAGAAGAGAGAGAGAGAGAGAGAAAGAGAAAGAGAGAGATACAGTTTAGGCATTTGCCTTGCATGTGACTGACCTAGGTTCATACACTAGCACTGTAGATGGCCCCCAACGACCACCAGAAGTGATTTCTAAGCTAGTCAAGTGTGGCCCCAAAAACAAATAAATGCATACATAATATATAAAATAGCTTTAAGTACTAATTAGGCAAATGTAAAATCTTCCTATATATATATATATATATATATATATATATATATTATTGCAGCTTCTGTCTTTTGACTCTGATCTAATTAAAATTCAGGTAGTTAAGAATAATCTGCTGAAACATAGGGAAGGCAAAGACCATTTGTCTAGATCTGAACAAATAGATGTACTGATCTTACAGCAGATGCCTCTCACTTTCAGAAAGTAGTTAAGTGATCAACCACCATTGTTTTTATATCCTCAAATACCACTTGAAGAATTCCTATGAACCTAGCAAGAATTCCCATGAACCTAGATCCAAACTGCAGGAACTTGTATTTCAAATAATTAAACATTTCATTTTAAGCACTCAATAATTTTTTAAATAAATATCTTTACAATTCAAAATGTTCATGTCCCTGGAATTAATTCCTTCAAGTACACTGTGCTAAGTAAATGAGGACTCAAGCTTCAAAAACACATTCATCCTATTCCCTTTTTTAAAAAAATATTTGCTTGCTTGGGGGCTATTTGCAGTGGTGTTCAGGACTTATTCCTGATTCTTTACTCAGCGATCAGTCCTGGCATACTCTGGAGACCATATGGTATGCTGGGATCGAATCCAGGTCGACTGCTCACAAGGCTAACCCCACCCTCACTATATTATCTCTCTGAATAATTCCTTTCCTTTTCCTTTCTTTCTAAAGCATGAGCACAAATGGAAGAGATACAGAAACTCAGAATGCAATGCAGGACAGAGATTCGTGAGATATATGAACCAGAGACCTGTGGATTTTGAGCCACAAGAAATGGAGACAAAACACTTGAATAGAAAGGAAGAAGATGTGCAAAAATCCACCTAAGAGCAGGTAGATCAGGAGGCAAGGTGCTTGCTTTGCATGCAGCTGACCTCTGAATCCTCAGAACTGAATATGGTTCCCTGAGCACTGACAGAAGTGATCCCTGAGCAAAGAGCCAGGAGTCAGCCTTGAGTACTACTTGGGTGTCAAGCCCAAGAAGGAATAAAACAGAGTAAAGTACTTTGCAGAAACCAAAAGATTATGGGGAGATGAGGAGTTTAAAGGGCAAACACGGCTGAGTCTAGAAAGGTAGGTGGTGTCAACCATGAAGATAGCTGCTTTTAAAATGTTATCCCAAAGGCAATGGTGAGATCATAACATCTCTTAAAATATTATTTTCATCAAAGGGTTCTGTGTACAAAGCAACATATTTGATTGATGGACAAGCCTATGCTAAGGCAAGCCCACGCCTCTCTCCAAAATACCATTCCCAAGAAGCAACCTCTTCTACACAATTCTTACTTTCACTCGCATGGTTCCCAATTCCAAAAAGGAAAAAAATGCTGATTTCTTAGTGACTCATGCTATTCTTCCTTTCTTCTAAAAATTTTGAAAATCACATTATTATTTTGATCAATTTAAAAATAGTCTGTATCCCCTGATCCTGTATGTAAGGTGGAGACTCAATTTCTTAAATTCTTCCATCTTTGAATTTCTTTTTGCATCTCTCCCCTAGGGCTAACATTTTTCTTTTATTAGTATAAGCTGTCTGACATTCATCTTCTGCTTTAAGAACCCACAGACAATTTCCATGGAGTGAAAATGCAAGTATAGTAAGTGTATAACTGGACAAAAACTGAGCACATTCCATCCTTGTAACCAAAAACCAACATTAGAGAATCTTTTGCAGAATTTTCTAATATTATTTCACAATGTTTATAAATAAATAGTAATGTATAAGTTCTCCATCCAGTTATAGGTAAGGAGGTAACAGAAGAGCCAGAGAGATAGTGTTGTAATTAGGATAGTTGCCTTGAATGTGGCCAACTGCTCAATCCTTGGCACCCCATATGAATCCCAGAACCCCAAATGGAGAGCCAAGAGTTAAGTCTTAGTACAGATGAGTGAGACCCAACAACAACAACAACAACGAAATCAGAAGATCCAACTACAGCATTATGTAAAAGGTGATGAGCAAATTATAAACCAGAGGATTACTTTAGATACTGCAGTAAACAAATACAATGGAGGGGCAAAGACCTGGCATGTCTGAGGCCCTAAATTCCATCTCTGGCACCACATGAACCCAAGAACCGTGGTCCTGATGACCCCTTGAGCATGACCTGGAGTGTCCTCACTTCCCAACATACTTCAATAGGATGTGCTTGTATTGGAAACAAATCAGAAAAGATATTGAGCCTAGATAAATCAAGGAATACATTAGAGAATTAAAAAATCAATCTATTGGGACCAGAGCAATAGTACAGCAGGTACAGCATTTGCTTTGCATGCAACTGACCCAGATTTAATCCCTAGCATCAAAGATGGTTCCCCTAGAACTGCCAGGAGTAATTTCTGAGTGCAGAGACCAGGAGTAGCCCCTGAGCATCACCAGGTGTGACCCCAAAACGAATAAATAAACAAAGCTATCAAATCACAAATAATAAACACAGCAGAAGATAATGTAATAACTCAGACATCAGTGGCCAAAAAGGAGTAAAAATAAATGCTGAAAAGAAGGGAAAGACAAAAAAGGAAATAAAACAATATTATCTATACAATGAATAGATGAATCGGTGAATGGGAATATATTATAACAACTTCCACTGTTCTGAATATAATTTTGTATGTAACAGCTTTGCCGTGAGCTTACTAGTCCTTTCTTCTTGTCATTTTGAAAGTTTGTTTTGGTTTTTAACTTTGGGATGACACCCAGCAGGTCCTGCGGGAATACTCCCAGATCCGTGCTGGGAAAGTTGGTGCTGGGTAGGGGTGCGTGTGGTGCTGGAGACTGAACCCAGGACTCCCACATGCTACTAAGAGCTCCACCACCAGGCCAATCCCTGGTTCTGTTCACTTGGAAGGCAAAAGCAAAATCTCTCTAATCTTAGGCTTATTCTTCTCTTTTGGACAGTGGTAGAGAATTTTAGATATTTCAGTGGTGGGGTATTGCACTAACTCAATACCGTAAATACTAACATTATTGTAATTATGTTATGTAAACAATCTCAGTTACTCTTAAAAATAAATATTGAGAAATATTATATTACTTAGCAAGGAAATTTAGGAAAAAGGCAATTTACATATAGCTTATATTTTCATCTCAGCCAGTATTAAGAAAATAACACTTCTATGTATATATGCTAAATTGCTAAGAGTATGAATTGCACTGTGATCACTACCAAAAATTAACCTCAAATTGATATCCAAACTATTTTCCAACAATCAAAAGCTGAACCTGCCAAGAGACTTTGCTCCCAAATAACTCTTAATATATGAACTGTCCAATATGGTAATTATTAGTCCATAGTGGCAATCAACCACTCGAATAGACGCTATTGTACTGTAGAAGCTGAACTTCTCCATTTAATCAATAACTTAACCGAGCATACAATACAAAGCAGATTTTAAAGTAGCCTAAAAATTTAAGGTTAATAATTTACATTGGTTATAAATTCAACAGATAACTTTTGAGACAATGGGATGAATAAAATACATTGCTGAAAGTAGTTTTACCTTTTGAGCTTTACAGTTTGCTACCACTACTGGGAATTTTAAAATTACGTATGCGCAATGCATTCCTTCTCTTTTTTTTTTTTTGGGGGTCACACCCAGCATTGCTCAGTGGTTACTCCTGGCTCTTGGTGCTCGGGGAGACCACATGGGATGCTGGAGATTGAACCCAGGTCAGCTGCAAGCAAGACAAATGCCCTACCTGCTGTGCTATTGCTCCCCCCACCCCTGCATTCCTTCTCTTCCAGATAGCTTTGGGTTAGACTCCAAAATACATAAAATACCCTAAAATACAAAAACATGTTTAGACAGATTTTTAAAAGTTGAAACTTCAAATAAAATTGCAGAAGATAAAGGCCCCACATTTGGGGAACAAACAGGTTGATTCTTATAGTTTACCAGATATAATCATATGCTTAGATTTTATTTTATTGTATTGTATTTTTTGGGTCACATCAGGCAATAATTAAGAACTACTCCTGACTCTGCACTCATGAATTACTCCTGGCTATGCTCAAGGGAACATATGGGATGCCAGAGATTGAACCCCGGGTTGGTCGATGCAAGACAAATGCCGTACCTGATGTACTATTGTTCCAGGTCCATATGCTTATATTTTAGACAGCAAACAAAAATCAAACTCAAAGCACTCATCCACGAATTGTCATATCTGACCAATAGATAAACATGATATATAATCCAATATAAACAGTTCTATTGTCTTTTTTTAAAGAAATACATAAACTATCTAAGAATGTAAGTGATAGATCAAGTTTTGGGGAAAGCTATTAAGTATCCATTTAGATATTAGAAACAAATTAAACCATGGTGCAATAACATGCTAAATTATAATGGCTTTGATTTGAAACAACTCAAATATAATCAATATAATCAGGATTTCAATCATTAGCACAGAATCTTAACTGAGTCAATTCCCTGAAAACGTAATTAAAATGCATCTAACGTAACTTTACTTAGTGAAATAAATGAGGCTGTTAAAAGCATTAGTTTCTACCATTTTATAAATATTTCCACAATGCTAATAACTAAAAAAGATAACAATGGATAATGCTATTTCATTTATTTGTTCTTGCAAAGATAAGTGACAAGCATACTTGTTAAACCACTAGGGGATATTACAATTTTGGAAGATTAACCACATTCTCCAGCATATTTGTCTGAAAGGCAAGAGAGAGAAGCCATACAAATTAAAACTATTTAGTTAAAATTTCTGCTGAAACAAACTTATCTATTATACACATTTTAGCCCCAAATGTGAAAAATACTTCATTAGACAGATATTTCCATTGCTGAGCTTGCGCAACACCAATGCTAAGCATGACAACTACAGACTGAATACTGGCTTTAAAATCAATTTAGTCATATTTAAATTATTAAATGAAGCAAAATGTATACACTTGTAGGTATACAATAGATTTTTTCCTATTAATCCAAGGCATACACATATAAAAGCACATAAAAACATGAAGTTACTTTCGTTCATGTCATATGTCATTTAGAAATGCAGCCATGGTTTCATTTGATTTTCTGCCTTTTTGACTCAAATTTTCTATGTGCAACATTTTTTCCTCTTTTTCCTTTACTGTCACACTTAAGTCATGATTTCTAAATTCTATTTCCTAAAGACAGAGGTTCACTCTTGATTTTAAAATATTTTACCTTCAGTGTTATGGACAAAACCAAATTGCTAAATTTAAATACAATAAAAAGTACCTTGGACTGAGGACTACATATGAACCTTTTCAGATAAAGAAGTCAAAAAGTAGAGAAATATTAATGGGCAGCTGAAACTCCTAAAGTCTGATGTTCATCCAACTTCCACATTTTTCAAAGAGATAGGTCTCCCTTTGGCTATGTCTCTGTTATTCTTATTAACAGTAAGTTAATAAAACTGAGAGCTACTATTATCTTTTCTTAATTCTCTCATGAGACAGACACTTTTGTTGTCATATTAAAGGATAGCCAAGACAGTATTTGATTTCTGATTTGGAAGTGGAAGTATTTTTACTTAAATTACAAATAATTTATCTTGATAATCAATGAATTTCTGAGTCCTTAAAGTACAGGCTAACATGTGTTTATAATCTCTCATATAGTTCTCGGGACAATCTCTAAGTTAAAAAAATAAATAAGAATATAAAATAACCTTTAAAGTAAATCAATATTTTCAAAGAAATTAATGTTTTTTTCTCAACAGATAAGGAAATTAAAGTTCAAAGAGGTTATTATTTAGTTTATCTGACTTTGCATAAGAATTATATTTCTAAGATTTTCAGATAGGCTTGTTTTATTCTATTGCATCCAGAAACAGGGACAGATTTATAATTAAAACTGTTTCTATTTGACAAATATTTATTTAAAAAATGCTAAGCATTAAAACAGGAATCTGTACTCCAATTTATTCAATTCAAACCATTTGGTATATAAGAATCTATAGCCCAATTTATTCTATCGAAACCTTTTGCCTTATATAATTGCATTACAATGCAAGAAGTCTAAACCTCAGTTCAAAAGTTGACTGAACTCCTATAGCCTATAATTTCACAAACTATCTCTTTAATTTTTTCTGAGTGTTGAAATAAGACATAAATAAATAAACAAGGTTCAGTTTTTGTACAACATGAAAGACTTGAGTTCTGATTATAATACAAATTTCTAAGGAGTAAATACATCAGTGTCACTGACCTATACAAAGTT
This sequence comes from Cryptotis parvus, assembly GCA_021461705.1. Classification (NCBI taxonomy): domain Eukaryota; kingdom Metazoa; phylum Chordata; class Mammalia; order Eulipotyphla; family Soricidae; genus Cryptotis; species Cryptotis parvus. The sequence continues at coordinate 84,941 of JAJIBD010026572.1, forward strand.
GGAAC